>JAPYYM010000933.1:0-14096 GCA_028534135.1 Potos flavus
TGTCCGTGGGGGACGTGCGTGTCCGTGGGGGGCGTGTGTGTCCGTGGGAGGATGTGTGTGTCCGTGGGGGGCGTGCGTGTCCGTGGGGGGCGTGTGTGTCCGAGGGAGGATGTGTGTGTCCGCGGGGGGCGTGTGTGTCCGCGGAGGTGCGCGTCTGGGAGTGCTCACGTGGGCATTGGGTTCAAGTCAGTCCCGGGTGTAGGCCTCCCCTTTGGAGCACGTCGTGCTGCTCCTTGGCTGAACAAGGATATTCAAAGTCACCCCTGCAGAGTATTTGGGGCCCCGGCTCGCAGCTGCTGGTGCCGCGCGGTCACTGGCAGTGTCCTAAGGGCCCGAGGACAATCAGGGAGAAGGAACTGCCCAGAATCTTGCCAGGGGAGGTGTGTGTGGCCATCTGCGCCCCCCCGCCCCGTGAGAAAGGGCGGAACCCCTTCCTTCCCGGTCCCGGTGCCCCCAGCAGTCCCTGCCTGGAGGGCCTGCGCGGGCAGCGTGGGCTCCGCGCGCGGAGTAAGCGCCGGGCCTTGGTCACGGTCGTGGGGCTAACGCAGTTCCTCCCGCCCCGGGATGCCGGCACGCTGGAGTGCATGTGTGGTTAGTCTTTCATGCCTTTATTTGGCAGAATTGAAGCTTGTAGTTCTCTGTCCCCACGTTTCTTCCTCTTTCTTCGCCACCTTCTCCCCTCCCTCTCTCGGTTTTGGTTTTGATCTCAGTGGTTCACGGATATCTGAAGGTCAGGACATCACCGGTACCCTGTGTTCTCCTGCTCTGGCTTTGGGAAGGCCTCGGGCCCGTGAGCGCACACACAAACGCGCCTGCCTCGGTTGCCTGTTCGCGTTGGGGCCCCCTGGCCAGTGGAGAGGCGATCGGGGGCTTTGGCCCCATGGCCGTCTGCCCGGCGCGTTGTTCCTCCGGCCCGGAAAGCTGGAGAGTACCGCGAAGCCTGTCGTCCATCCTGCAAACGAGAGTGTGCACACGCACACGCCTGTGTTTGTGCACAGGGGCGTATGGGTGTGTACCTGTGTATGTGTGTACGTGTGCGAACGCACGCGCACATGTGTCCGTGTGTCCCCCGTCTCTTCCCTCCGCGGGAGCGCCCAGGCAGGAGGACTGGGCTCTCCTGGGGTCACGGGCCTCTGTGCGCGGTGTCTGAGCCCCTGTCCCCTGCGGCTGTCTTGGCAGGTTCTCCCACGGGCAGGTGGTCTCTGTGGATGAGCTGCGCCCCTTCCAGGACCCGGATCTGAGCTCCCTACAGGCCGGCTCTGCGTGTCTGGCCAAGCAGCAGGATGGCCTCTGGCACCCGGCGCGGATAACTGGTGAGCCTGCCCGCGGGGCCCTTCCCGGAGAGCCCTGTTCGTGCCCCAGCGGAGCGAGACCACCCTCGACCGTGGTCCCACCTTCCTCCCAACGCTCGGTGTGTTCCTACCACCGTGGAGGCCGCTGACCTGGCCTTTGTCCCCTGCCTCCAGATGTGGATGACGGCTACTACACGGTCAAGTTTGACTCACTGCTGCTGAAGGAGGCCGTGGTGGAGGGGGACAGCATTCTGCCCCCGCTGCGCACAGATCCCACGGGGTCCTCTGACTCCGACAGTGGCGACGCGGACGACCCCAGCTACGCCAGGGGTATGGCGGCAGGGCAGGGTCCCAGAAGCCAGGAGGGGGAAGCGTTGGCAGCAGTCGCCCTGCGAGGCTTCCGGCTGGCGGGGCCTGTGGCCGTCTAAGGAGACAGCTGGAGAGTGGGACTGCAGGGAGGTGGGCTGTGCTCCGCGGAGGGCGCACGCGTGCCAGGGAGGTGGGGGGAGATGAGTGTGTGCGGGTGTGGGGCAGGACCCGAGACCCACAGATGCAGAGACCTGGCCCTCGTCTCCAGGGAGCATGTGTACGGGTTTCGACGCCACAGCCCGCACACCGAAGCAGTGTGCCGAGGCAGGGCCGACACTCGAGTCGGTGTGCAAGAAGGGCCCCGTGGGGTGCCTTCCAGTGGTCTCCACACGGGCCGGGTGTCTGGTGGGTAGAGGGGAGGCTGGGCCCGGACAGCCAGGGGCAGGAGAGTTTCAGGGAGAGCTGGGGCGTCCAGCCCTCCCGCGGGGTCAGTTAGGGTGTAGAGAGAAGGCATTCCTGCGGAATCTGTTGTGTGGGTTCGTAGTTTCTGAACCCCCGGGTCCACGGTGGTGGCGGGCAGGACTGAGCCATGAAGTCGGCGGTGACTTTCTACCAGGGGAGCAGGGGAGCCCACGGCCTGAGAAGGTGGGTCAGGGGAGGGCTGGAGTGGGGAGGGGCTGCCACGTGACCTGGGTCGGGGGGGGGCTGTGGCTCTGACTGGGGGGGTGCTGGAGCAGACTCAACCAGACTCTGCCACGAGCTCAGCCCTGCAGTCTCGTGCTAGCGACAGGTCTGGGCAATCGACGGAGAGCCGAGGTGCCAGGCATCTCGGCCCTGGGCCAGAGCTGAGCTCTCGGGCGGACACTGGCTGGAGCCCAGGGTGCTCCAGGTCCAGGGGCCCGAGCCACTGCCCCGTCTCCTACAGTGGTAGAACCCGGCGCCGCTGACCACGGGACCTGCAGCTCCGCTTTCGCCGGCTGGGAGGTGCACACACGGGGCATTGGCTCCAGACTCCTTGCCAAGATGGGCTACGAGTTTGGCAAGGGTGAGTGTGAGCTGCTGGGGAGGAGAGGGGGCCGCAGCCCCGCTCGGGTGCAGCAGCGGTGGCACTAGCCCCCGTGTGCCCCCAGGTCTGGGCCGACGCGCAGAGGGCCGGGTGGAGCCCATCCACGCTGTGGTGCTGCCTCGAGGGAAGTCGCTGGACCAGTGCGCGGAGATCTTGCAGAAGAGGACCAAGGCCGGCAAGGCCGGCACCCGGAGGCCCCCGAAATGCCAGGGGGGCGGGGGCGGACGCCCTCCCCCTCGTAGTGTGTTTGACTTCCTGAACGAAAAGCTGCAGTGCCGGGCGCCCGGGGCCCCGGAGGCGAGGGCGGCGCCCCCCGGGAGAAGGAGCAGTAAGGAAACATACCGTGCCAGCGGGAGCGCCAAGCGGGCCCTGAGCCTGCAGCTCTTCCACACCGAGAGGAAGATCGAGCAAACCCGGCGGGACATCCGGGGCATCCAGAAGGCCCTTGCCCGAAACACCGGCCGGTACGTGTGGGGCCAAACTCAGGGCAGAGGGCAGACCCCAGGGTGGTTGGGCCTTGAGCCCCGCTGTGGGCATCCGGCCCCCAGGTCCCACACAGGAGCTTGCTCTGACCCGAGGGCGGCGGCTCTGAGGAGGGTCTGGATGCTTGCAGGGCGGTGGGCGGTGGCCCCAGCGGTGTGGGGGCTTCGTGCCCGTGGCCCTGCAGCCCACGCTGAATGGCAGGCTCCTCTCTAGGCACAGTGTGACGGCGGCTCAGCTGCAGGAGAGGCTGGCGGGAGCGCAGCGGGAGCTGGGGCAGCTCCAGGCCCAGGAGGCAGGCCTGCAGCGCGAGCAGAGGAAAGCAGACACCCACAAGAAGATGACTGAGTTCTAGAGCCCCCGGACACGCCGTGGACAGAGCCCAGGGCCCCCAGCCCTTGGCTGCCCTCTGGAAGACTCGCGGTCACCCAACAACTAGATGCCGCCGGAAGAGGGGCCGGCCTGCTCCCGCACCAGCCCCCGCACGCAGCCTTCTTGCTGGCCGCGGGCACGTGGACTCTGCTGAACGGAGATGGGGCTGCAGGGGCCACTTCTGGACGCTCCCTTGCCCGTTGGGCCCACCTGCCAGTGTCTTAGGGGGTCTCCCTAGCAAGGACATTAAAGTGATCGTGTTGTGCTGTCTTTCAGTGGAGGCTCGGCTAGCTTGTGGGGTCTTTGTGGGTTAGGGTTAGGGCCGTGGGGCTGGGCTGGAGGGGCCCCGAGTGAGGCCGCTGCGCCCCGCCCAGAGACGGAGGGCCCGGAGGGCTGGCATTCTCTTCACTCTCTTGGACGGGGCTCTGCCAGCAGCCCTGAAGAGGGTCAGAGCTTCGAGTGCCCCCATGTTGCCTGAGTCCCACAGATGTGTGGGACTCGATGCCGCAGCAGCGGGAGGAGGCGGTGGCCAGTGATGAGTGGTCGGGAAGCACCATGAATGAGGCAGGAGGACCTGGGGGGGGGGGGGGGGGTTCGGGAGTCGAGAGCCTGAGTTCAGCCCCGGAGTTTGGCGGCCTCGAGAGCGGCCAGTTCTGGAGCTGTGCCTGTGTCCTCACCGGTGCGTGCCCGCCTCGTGGGGGGTGGAGACACGTGCGTCAGACCCTGGGAGCCGTGCTGGCGGGCCGCGTCCGCCCGCCAGGTGAGGTCGAGACCCCACATGGGCTGCAGCAGGAGCGATGGCAGCCGAGCGCTGGGTGGCTGCATGGGGAGATGCAGGGAGACGCGCAGGCAGGAAGTGAGGTGGGGAGCTCGGCTGAGGGCGACACACAGCCTCCTCGCGGGGTGCCCAAGCGGCCGGGCCTGCGCCAGGCGGGGCTGACAAGGAGCCACCGCGCGCGGGGCCTCCGTAGGTGCCTGTTCTGGGCTGCGGCCTGGTCAGCTCCCCAGACTCCGTGGTGCCCTCCTGGGGGCAGCTGACGGTCGGCGTGCGGGAGGACCAGGTTAGGCAGCCCTACTGTCTACTGAGGTAAGCCCACTCCCGGGGTCTGGGCAGACTGGGCCCTCTGTCTAGAGACACCCCACCCCAGCAGCTCCGCTCCGATCCCAGGAAGAACGCGATCTGATGGCAGGGACCGTGGGAGGGCAGGGGCAGAGAGCCAGGGACAAGTGGGGTGGGGGCAGCCAGGGGCCAAAGCCACCTCTCCCTGCGTGCTGACCCCGCCCCTGCCTTTGCAGCCCCTCGGGGACCTAGCTCTGCCGTGGATGGCTAGGGGAGCGCCACCCGAGACTGGCCTGTGCCTCAAGGGCCAGGGATGAGACCTCAGGGCCTCCCTAGGTCCCGAGTTCAGACTATGGTGACCACAGCAGGCAACTCCCCTGCCCCTCCTCACCGGCCTTGTGCAGCTGCCGTCTGGGTCACCCTTGCCCACGCAGGTGCACGGGGCCAGCAGAGCACACTTCCGTCCATGTCACCGGGAGCCCCCCTCCGGAGGCGGGAAGGTGGCTGCCAGGGCCGGGCTCCGCGCTTCTGTAGGAGGGAGGGGCCGTGGAGCCCGGGGGTTTCCTGTGTGCTGAGTCAGAGCCCCAGGGGGAGGAGATGGCCCCCAGCTTCAGGCGCAGCGGGGGGCTGCCCGGCAGGTGCCCCGCCTCTCCGCCCCCAGCACCCCTGTCTTCTCGCCCTCAGGCCTACCCGTGGCTTCGCGGGATGGGGTCACAGGTGCCCTCAGCCCCTCCTGCCCTCTGGGTCCTCGGGTGCCTTGTCCTGTTCCTTGGGCTGTGGACACTTTGCGCAGCCTGCCACAGGTACGTCCGTCCCTGGCCCGGGTTTGGTGTGGGGCGGGGCTCCAGGCAGGTTTGGCTCTGTGCGTGAGCCTCCCTACGGGGCCTTGTACCAGAGGCTGGCACCTCAACCCCCCGTCTCTGCCCCCCTGGCCTGACGAGACTCTCGCCCCCAGGAAGCGGGTGCAGAGGCAGCGGGCCAGGCCCCACAGTGGTGTGATGCCAGCAGAAGCGGTGAGTGCCAGGCTGTCCCCGGGGCCAGGGTGGGGCCAGCACAGGACCAACCAGCCTTCCTTGCCCCCAGTCACTGCTGAGACGACACCACCTCTGCACCCTCAGCAAGTCAGAGACCAGACTGCACGAGTTGGACAGGGACCCCAGAAGCTGCAGAGGTGAGCAAACCAGGAGGGGTGGGACCCGGGTGATGGGCAGGGCTGGCCCCCTGGAGCTGCTCTGGGGCTCCCCAGTCGGTTCCCTGTCCCGCCGCCCCAGTAACCTCTGTCTTGACCCCACCCCTAGCCCCGCGGCCTGCCAGCATGGATATCCTGCGGCCACAGTGGCCGGACATGTCCAGAGGTACCAGCAGACCTCTGGCAGCCTTCTCACACCGAGAACTGCCCCGGGCAATGCCTGCTGCCACCTCGCCCTCCATCTGCCCTGAGCCCACCTATTCCAATGTGGGGCTGGCTGCAATCCCCAGGGCCAGCCTGGCAGCCAGCCCCGTGGTGTGGGCAGGGGCACGGCTGACAAGCAGCTATGCCAGGCCTGGGCCTGAGGCCAGACCGGAGGTGGCTGAGTATGCTTGTATCCAGAAGCTCAAGGAAACAGATGAGGGCCCCCAAAGCCTGGGGCAGGGGAAAACCGAGCTGAGCCCGGGTGTTCAGGTAAACTGGAGGGGAGGGGGTAGGGTGGGCAGGGCTGTGCAGGCCCTTGAAGGAGTAGACGGTGCTGACCCCTCCTTGGGCTGGCTTCCTCTCTCCCAGGCCGACATCCTGTACTCCAGAGTCAGGAAGCCTGAGAAGAGGGACGCAGGACCTGCCCCCGACCAGCTGGACCCCAAGGGGAGGGGAGTAATTCCGCCTCTGGGAAGTGACCAGTCCTACAAGACCCTTCCACTCAGGGGCCTGGGCAAGGATGATGGCCTCCTGGAAAATGTGTATGAGAGTATCCAGGAGATGGGGACACCCCCACGGAGCTCCCGGAGCCCTCCAGCTCTCGCTGTTTGCAGGAGTGCACCTCTGCAGGGCGTGGAGGCTCCTGTCCAGCCTCAACCTAGGGAGGGGTCTCCAACTCCCTATCTGCCTTGAACAACCAAGTACAGAGTTCCTCCTTCCAGAGTAGTGCCCAGCCCCCATTCCCTGCCTCCCCCGCCCCCGAAGTTGGCAGCACAAAGTCCAGATCCCAAGTCTTCCAGCCTGTGAAGTCCCTGGGGGTCCTGGTTGCCGTGGCCTCTTGGCCTCTCCCAAGGTCTTAATAAATTCCCAGAGTAGGGAGGATGAATACAGCCGTGCCTCACAACGTGCTTTTCTCGGAGGCCTGGGAAGTTTGGCAGGGATTGGAAGGGCCCTCCTGCCCGGGGTGTCTGCGCCCTGTCGCATGAAGCCGTGCTCGGCTGGTCAGTTTCAGAAGCCAGTGTAGGGAAGGGAGACAAGTTCCAGGGATGGTGTCCCCAGGCCAAGTCGCTCTTAGCGCGCGCGTGTTGCAGCCGGCCCGCGAGCTGACCGCCCCAGGGTGGGACTTGGACCCTGAACGCTAGAGGAGGGCTTCGCCGCCCAGCCCCTGGTGTTACATAAGGTACGGGGGCAGGTGGGCAGTCGTGCGTTGAAGAATAACCTGCTCCCGGGAAGCCCGCCAAGGAGACGCGGCCCCTTCCCCGGATCTGGCAGCTCTGCGCGCAGGCACACCCGCAAGTAAGCCGGCCCTCCCCGGCGCCGGGGGCGCACGGGCAGCCCGGGCTCCGCGGGGGCGAGGGGCCAACAGGCACTCGCGGGGCGGCGAGCGGGGCCCTTTCCCCCGGCCGCGCGGCTGCGGCCGCCTCGGGGGCCGGGCCTCGGAGCGCAAGCCAATGGGAACGCGCCTGGCCCCGGCCGCGGCCCACCGCGGAATGTTGATACAGCGCGCGAGCCAATGGGCGTGCGCCGGGGGCGGGGCCGCGAGGCGGGGCGCGCGAGCCGCGCGGAGGGGGCGTGGCCGGCCGGCAGCCTCCCGGCCGCGCGGCGCGGGCGGCGGCCGATCGAGGGCGGGGGTCGGCGGCCCGGCCAGCCCGGCCCGGTCCGGCCCGGGGGCCGTGTCCCGAGCGTCTGCCCTCGCCGCTGCAGCCTCGGCACCCGGTCGGCCGGCCATGGAGGCCGAGCGCTCTCCGCTGCCTGTTCCGGGCTGCGGGCACCCCCCGCCCCGTGCCGCCGGCCGGGACCCTGCGGCCGCGCCCATATCGGTGCCCGCGGCGCCGCAGGTACCGGGCGCCGGGGGGCGGGGCGCCGACCCAACTCCCTCGCTGCAAAGATGGCGTCGGGGCTGCACAAACTTTGGGCCCCCGGGGGCGGGGCGGCGGGGGCGGCCGTGGCGGTCCGTGCGTGTCCGCGGGCCTGGCAGCACCCGGCAGGGCCGGGCGGCCCGGGAGCAATTCCCGCCGCGCCGGGCCGGGGGCGGGGCCGGGGGCGGAGCCGCGCCGTCCGCACCGGCCGCAGCCGGTTTGGGGGGCGGGTGCGGAGCGGATCCGGGGTGGGGGCTGGGAACCCCCCGCGCCGCTGCCTACGCTGAGCCTGCCCCTTCCGCAGGGCCCTGCCGTGGGCGGCGGCTTTGCGGGCTTGGAGTTCGTGCTGCCTCGGGGGCCGGAGCCGCGGGCCGCCGACCTAGGGGCCCCGGGGACGTGGGCGGGGGCGGCGGTGGGGCCCCCGAAGCCGTCGGCGCACATCCCGGTGCCAGCGCAGAGGTGAGCCGGGATTCCCCCTGCGCCAGGCCGAGGTGGGCGTGCGCACACGTGCGCTGGTGTGCGCAGGGGTGGTGAGTGGGGCGCGGGCACGTGCTTTCTCGGACCCCACCCCACGGGGGGGTGAGGGGGCTTCGTGCAGGTCAGGTCCCCGTCCTGGGGTTTCTGCCCCCCTCCCCAACTCTCCAGCTCTGGAGGAGTGGAGCAGAAATTATCAACAATCGTGCCCCTTGTGCCCCCCAAGCTCTGGGGGCCAGGGCGCAGAGCTGGGAGGGGGCCCCTGTCAGTCTCTCTGCAACAGAGGCTGCCGGCTGACGTGAGGTTGACGATGCAGGAGTCCCAGGGCTTCTGACTGCCCTCTCCTAGCCCTGCCTAAAGCCCCCTGGGTGCCCCACACCCAAAGCTGGCTTCTCCTGTAGAGGCGGGCTCGGGCCTGGCCTGTTAGGGCCTGGGGACCCTGCTTGCGCTTGGAACCCAGTCTCCCCTGGCTGCTGCTGACTTCCCTCCCTCCCAGGCCTGGCGCGGGCTCACAGCTGCTGTTGCACAACCCTGGTTACTGTGTGATTGGGGGGAGGGCTGGGCCTGGCCTGGCGGGGCCTGGCTCGGCCAGGGGGTGGGCCTCAGACCCCTGTCCAGCTCCTGGGCCTGAAGGAGCCACCGTGGAACAAAGCCCAGGCTGCAGAGAACTCAGGCTTTGGGGAGACCCCAGCCCAGGCCCTGTTTCTGCTGGTTCCTGGAGATTTGGAGCTGTGTAACCGGAGCTGGGGGTGGAGCCGGGCCTCCAGCCCAGTGCCTGGAGGGAGGGAGCTGGCGCACCACATGCTCATGCACACACACACACACACACACACACACAGTGCCCAGGCCTGCACGTGTGCTGGGCCAAGGGAGGAGCCTGAAGTATTGGACGCCACCCGCATCTCTTCCAGGGCCCCCCCAGGACAATCCCGACTGGATGAGGTCATGGCTGCAGCTGCCCTCACGAGTCTGTCCACCAGCCCCCTCCTGCTGGGGGCCCCAGGTGAGACTGAGACACCTGGCCTGGGTCGGGAGGGCAGGACCCCTGTCTCTCCGGGCCCCTAGAGTTGCCCGCCCGCTGGGGCAAGCAGAAGCCCTTTGCCTGGAACAGCACCTTCTACGTAGACCTCTTGAGGCCCGAGACAGACACCAGGACCCCCAGTGCCTCTGACTGAGGCCAAAGCCAGTGTCCCAGGTCTGCGGGCCTGTGACCCATCCATTCCCACCTGGCTGGCCAGGCATCTCCCCACACGGGATGTCCCTGTGTACCCGTCCCTGTGCCGGGGAGGCTAGTTCCCAGGCAGTGAGGGCCGGCTGCTCCCGGCCACTGCCTCCTCCAAAGGTCTGTGCTCCCAGGCTCCCAGTGAAGGGGCCTGCAGCGGCAGCTTCCGCCGCGCCGTCTGGGCCTGCCAAAAGCCCTAGCGCGGGTGCCGGCCTGTCCCCCCAGAGCCCGGCCTGGAGCCCTGGAAGGAGGCCCTGGGGCGGCCCCGGGACAGCTACAGCAGCAGCAGCGGCAGCGGAGACTGGGGCTGGGACCCGGCCAGTGACCCGTCCTCTCCATCCACCCCCTCGCCCCCGCTGCCCTCTGAGGCAGCCCACTTCCTGTTTGGGGAACCTGGCCCAAGGAAGAGGAAGGTGAGCCTGAGGCAGCCCTCGGGGCGGGGTGGACGCGGCGGCCGCGCCTGACCCCCAGCCCTTGTCACCCAGAGCTCAGCGCAGGTCCTGTTCCGGTGTCTGTGGAAGCGCTGTGGGAAGGTGCTGAGCACGGCCTCCGGGATGCGGAGACACATCCGGCTGGTGCACCTGGGGTGCGGCGGGGCCGGCCGGGGAGGGGGGTGGGGGGGCGAGCCGGGCGGGGCTGGGGCTGCAGCTCGCGCCCCCCGTGTCCCCGGCAGGCGGCAGGCGGAGCCGGAGCAGAGCGACGGGGAGGAGGATTTCTACTACACAGAGCTGGACGTCGGCGTGGACGTGCTGACCGACGGGCTGTCCAGCCTGTCCCCCGTGTCCCCCACGGCCTCCGCGCCGCCCGCCTTCTCCCACCTGGAGCTGCCAGAGCCCCCGACCCTGTCCCGCCTGCTGCGCCCGCTGGCCCTGCCCCCGGTCCCCGTGCTGAGCTCTGCGGCACCCCCTGAGGTGTGCCGCGGTGACGACGCCTACCAGGTGGGTGAGGCCACAGGCAGCCGCTCGGGGGCGAGGGGAGGGTCTCGGGGTGCCCGGGACGGGGGAGAGGACACAGCTGTGTCTCCTCTCAGGGCTGCCTGGCCCCCATCCGCCTGGAGCCACAGCCCGCCACCGTCAGGACCTGCGTGCCAACCCTGCCCGCCAAGCTTGGGGCCATCCCGAGGTGTGTGCGTGTGGAGGGGGCGGGGCAGGCGTCTGGCGGGGGGGGGGGGGGGCGGGGGGAATGCGGCCTGGCATCGGCCCGTGTCTCCTCTGTGCCCCCCAGGAAGCCCCGGGGCGACGCCAAGAAGTGCCGGAAGGTGTACGGCATGGAGCGCCGGGACCTCTGGTGCACGGCCTGCCGCTGGAAGAAGGCGTGCCAGCGCTTCCTGGACTGAGCGCCCCCCGGGCCGCGGCCCCGCTGGCGGGACTCTGCCAGGGAGGGAGGAAGCTGCCGCCCGGCCCCAGCCCGGGGCTCTTCCTGCCGCAGGCTCCGCTCCTTCATGGGGAAGTTGGTGACCCTGGACCCCCAGAGGTTGGGGGGGCCCCACCACTCAAAGTGCCTCTGAAGAAACCAGCCTATTGCACTAAAGCCACACCTCAGCGGCTGTCCCCTTGGCCTGGGGTCCCTGGGGGTGGCCGCCCTCCCTGCCTGTCAGCCCACGGACTTGTCAGGGTGCCGATGGGCCACCTTCAGGGCCGCGTGGGGGCCGGTCTGTGATGCACTTTGAGGGGTGTCAGGGAGGGGCCTCCCCTGCCCGCACTTAACCCGACGGTTCCAGGACCCCGGGGCTGCCGCTTGTGTCGTGTTCGCAAAGCTCAGGTGTCCCGAGTCTGGGCCGCGCCAGGCAAGGAGAAAAATTAAAGATTTGGGGTTTTTCCAGAAGCCGTGTCTGCGTCCTGGGGGGAACGGGGACCCTGCCCAAGGCAGGGGTGGTGGGTGGGCAGACCCGGGAAGCCAGCCGACAGACCGCGGAGGGCTCGCGGCCTGACACGGGAGGAGGGGACGCCGTGAAAGACTCAGGAGGCGTCCACATGAGCAGCAATTTCCCAGTTTATTGAAAGTGGAAGCTTTGCAAGAAGCTCGAAGTTAAGCCGTCACAGGAAGGAGCCCCCCGGGCAGGCCCAGAGCTCACCCCTGCAGACGGGAAGGGGCCGTCCCCCTGCCCGGCGGCTGCAGACTGCAGCGGCTGCGATTTTCTGCCAGCCGATTGCGGACGTCTCTTCTCCCGAACATTAAACACATCTCCGGTACAGACACAGGTTTATAATAATTAATATAAAGTTGGTATAATCTAGATTATCCCCAAGGGGAAAAACAACAATTTTCAAACATTGCCCTTGTTTGTCCTGTTTTGTTTTTGTTGACAGGTTGAAAGCATGTTGAAAAAATAAATATTTAAGAAAAGCACACACACAGCACCCTCACTACAAGTAGTTCCAAAAGGGGCACATACAAAACACAATATAGAATCTAAAAAATAAAAACAACCAGTAAGTATGGCTTTCTTAAGCGTTGCACATGTCACAGAATGAGCGAAAATAAGATTATCTTTCCTCATATTGCAAAAAGTTCCAGTTTTTGCATTTTCTCAGAGTTTCTTTTTTAAAAAGGAAGATGTGCAAAGTTGGAAGGAGTGGCTGTGTCTCTCGAGTCGAGGTCCCTATTCAGTCCTGGCAGTGTTACGACTCTTTCCCAAAACCCAGAGTCCGAATATACAACCTGGGCAGGACCCAGAGCTTGATACAAAAGTCCTACGGGTTCCCTGCCCCCCCACCCCAAAGAACTCACCACTCAACGGACTGCGTTTTCCACTTTGGTGTTGCAAACACCAAAATACAGACAGACACAAACAAAAAAGTACAAAACGTGAAATGTAATCTACACGTTTTTTTTTCCTCTTCATAAAAAAATATTTATTAAGTTTAAACATCGATTTAAAAAAAAACCAGTCACGTAAAAAAACCCTTCATCACACGTCTTTTCCCTCCACGCCTCCTGAGAGGGAGTGCGTTCATCTCCACGGACGGCGGCGAACCGCGCGGCACACGCCCGGCGGACTGGGTGGGCAGGGGTGGGGCCCTCGGGTTTCCAGTACAGTATTGGTTTTAAGGAAGAAAATGCCCCTGTGGCACTGACAGTGACCCCCCCGAAAACGTCAGCAAGGGTGGTCCCGAGCAGGGAGCGAGCGGGGGTCAGAGAGCGCGGGACGTCCTGAGTGCGAGGCAGAGGCAGCCCGGGGGTGGGCCGGACGGCCTGAGCGGCGGGACCAGTACAAAACCCAGAGACACGGTTGGTAGCAAAGGTCTGGTTTCCAAATACATTTGTAAGAAAGGAGGTCTGTTTAGAAAAAGGGTCAGAAAGTCGGGGAGGTACACAGTTCTGAGGGCCCCGTGGCGGTGCGGCCCGGGGCTTCACTGGTGAAAGGCAGCAAGGGAAGTGTGTCCCAGCGCCCCTGCACTGGCCTCGCCCCCCGTGTCAGGAAGAGCGGGGTCCCCACATCCCCACGGAGGACAGGAGTGCGGGCGGCCCCGTCCGCGCCCTCTAACTGGTGGTCCCCGGCTCCCCAGCAGCTGCCCCTGGGCGAGCGTTCCAGGCCACCACCGGAACCTAAGTTAGGGACTTGTGGGATTCTCCTGTTTCCACCTAAAAAGAATAGATGTGACACAGTGACCAGCCCGGCAGAAGCTGACAGCCCGTGGACAAAGAGGACACGAGAACGCGGTCTGCAGCGGGGGCCTCAGCCAGGCGGGCGCGGGACGGAATGTCTGAGTAGAGTGTGGTCCCCAACGGCCTGCCGGGGAAGGGGACAGACCAGGGCAGGTCCTGCGGCCCAGGACAGGGTCCTCACAGCGGGGCCCTTGCTTTTCACTCAGAAAAAAAACAGAGTCGTAAAGAGGCGGTGAGCTCGTCTACAGAGACGACAGACGGACCGACGAGCGGAAGGAAAGACAACGCCAGGTTTCGTCACGTCAGAAAAATAATGCCAAACAAAATAATTTTATGTAACTCCCTCAAATACGTCTCTGACGACTTAAAAAGTTTGGTTACCCACGCGGGGAGGTGAGAGCAGCACGCGGCAGTCAGGTCCCCTCCAGTGTTAGCAGCAACAAGGCAAGGGCGCCCGGGGGGGGGTCAGCAGGAGTGGCCTGGGCACGAAGGACGGCGGGGCCGAGGGCCGAGGCCGCCCCCCGGGGCTCCCCAAGGAAGTGCACGCGGAACGAAGAGCCCAGGCCCCGCAAAGGGACCTGAGGGGCCAGCAGCGGAGAGCGCCGAGCCCTGCACCAGGGGAGCGTGGCACGTCGGTCCCCAGCCGGCTGCCTCCACTGGAAGATAGCACCTGGGAGTCCTCGGCCCCGGCAGGGACTTCTGCAGCTGTTTGATGTGAAGCACCAAAGCCCAGAGGCGGGAGGGCCCCGGGGCTTTCTGGACACCGGGCCTGGATTCTGCGGGCAGCCGCGACAGCGGCAGAAGGCTGCGGCCGTGGCCGTCGGCAGGGACCAGGCTGCTGAGAAAGGGCGAGCAGAGCAGGGGCGGGGGGAGACTCCAGCACTGGACATCAGATTATGCAACACCTTCCTTAACGTCCCTTGGACCCGGGGCCTCAGGGACCCCGCTCAGGACCCCGAC
>JAPYYM010000934.1:0-14096 GCA_028534135.1 Potos flavus
ACGCGCTCTGCCTGACCCTCCTTGTTTCCCTCGCCCCCTCTCTCCGCAGTGGCCATGCCAGACCTCCACCACCCTCAGAAGCTCTTCTCCTTCTTGGCAAACAGCCTTGCCCCCTCCCCCCTCCCCACGGGTGCTCACTCAACCTTCCTCCTCCAGATTTAGAGACCTCCCTGCGCCCAGACCCAGGCTTCTCTCCACCTCCCCGCTGCCACCCAGGCCCTGTCCTTCATCTTCTCCAAGTCAGTCCCTCCTGCGCGTCGGACGTCACCCGCTCGCCTCCGTGCATCTCAGGAACCGAGGGTGGACCACAGCTCCCCACTTTTATTTAACCTCTTCCCTTCTCGAGTGACTGTCTCCCATTGGAACTATTTCCATCTGCTCAGATCTTCCCTAGTCTCAAAATACTAAGCCTCTGCTCCCCATCCTTCCATTGGCCTTTCTGTCCCTTTCTTTCACGGCCTGGGTTGTCACAGATGTCCCCGTATTCAGAGCCTCCGTTTCTTCCCTCGCACTCACGCGTCAGCTCTCCCTCCGCACAGAATGCCCCTTCCCGAGATCACCAGTGAGTCCTTCACGCCCAACGGCGTTTCTCCGTCCTCTTACCTCGCTTCTCAGCAGATCTGACACTGGCGATGGTTTCCATCTTCCTTCTCCTCTTCTCTTGGCTTTCTGGAAACTCAACCTGTGAGTTTTCTTCATACCTCTGATGGCACCTTTCCAGTTGCCTTTGGAACCCCTCCTATGCTCCTTCTCTGTTAATGACGACTTTCTTAGGGCTCCGTCCTGGGCTGTCTCCTCGTGCCACTCTGGTGGCATGAAATCGTTCATGCTCACGATTTCGGTCACTGTCTACAAGGTGTCAAATTCCGGATTTATAACTTCCAGCCCAGGTCCATGTCTGCTTATCCAATGGCCTCGCTGCCTCTCTGCTCCCTCCCTCCAGTGTTCCCACCAGCCGTGCCGGATGGAAATCCTGGGGTCCTCCTTGGTGCCCTCTCTCCTCTCACTTCGTGCCCTGGCAGTTGTACCCCTAAATGTCTCCGAAATCTAACCACTCTCTCCTTCTCCACCGCTACTACCCTCGTCCCAACCTCAGCAATCGACTCCGACCCTCTCTGTTCACTGTTCACTTCCTCTAGACTCCACCACTCGGCCACAGTGCCCTCTTCACCGCGAAAACCTGATCGCGTGACCCTCTTGTTTAAAACTCTTACCCAGCTTCTTGATGCTCTGAGGTTAATGACCTTGGTTATTAACAGAGACTCCGAGGCTCTTTATGCTCTGGTCCTATTTACCTTTCCAGCCTCGTCTGACCCACGCTCCCCACCCCCCGCCCCAAGCTCTGCGCCCTCGGTGCCTCACAGGGCACCCCGGAGAGGGGCAGCGATGCTAGGACCCGGGAGTCTGGGGCAAGGGGACTGTGGTGCCCCCAAGCCTCCTCTGCTGTTCTTCGTCACGGTCGTCATTTTGCGTGGACTAATGGGATCTTGGATGAATACTTATCTCCCCCTGCTCAACAGTGTAAGCTCCCCGAGGTCAGGAACTATGTCAAGTTTGCTTCCCGATGTATAAGCAGCGAGCAGCGCGGTGCCTGCCATCTGACTGCTGGCGAGTGTTCGGTAGGCGAGCGAATGCCTAGGTCAGGTGCGTGCCGGGAGGCGATCGTCGCTGGTTTCCCACGTTTCTGCACATCTGCCTTTGTCGCGCACTGTTTATTCCAAGGTTCTCATACGATGAACAGCCTTGGGAGATCGAGACAAGTTCTCTCTTCAAAACCAAGGACTGGCGCACCAACTTTCTGATAGGAAGGGAACGTTTTCCTCTGGAGGAAAGGGTCGGCACCCTACTGCCCACTAGGAAAGATCTGGGTCCTCTAGGAGCAGGAATCTTCTCCTACAGCACAGTTGATTACATATGTGAGTAGAATCTGGCTCTTCTTCGTCGCCCGGGGGGACCCGGGGCTCAGGTAACGCACACGAACCACGCGGATCCCCTGACTGTTTCTGTCCCTGACAGGCTGCCCGTCACCTCTGACACGGGGGTGGTGGGTCTTCTCCCAGCTTCCATGCCTGTCCCTTGCTGGGTGAAATCGCAGACCTTTCACAGTTCTTGATATTAATTGCCCTAATTCTATTTTATCCATTCTGCACGTTTGTTGGATTTTGGGATCAAGATGTGCAGCAACAAAGCTCGAGAAGGTCGTGAGTCCCAGGCCTGTTTCGAGCTTCCACGAGGCATCCGAGCTCACGCGCGCTTTCATTCATTGGTGCACTCATTCATTCCACGATCGTCTTTTAAATTATTTGAGATAAATGACACCACTGCTTCCTTCAAAGGACTCGCGCTCTAAAGAGACAGATGAGAGAATTCAAGATCCTAACGGGGTGTGAAAGGCATGATAGCAGACGAAGTCTTGGGAACCCACTGCGGGGCGCATGTGGGTGGGGAGAGCAGCAGGAGGGAATCAGAGCGAGCCGTGCAGGCAGCTGGCGTCTGAGCTGAGTCTGGTAGGGCAAGGTCTTGGCCAGGAGGAAGGCCAGGAAGGAGGTTTTGGTCAAAGGAAGGAGAAAGTCCCAACGATTCCTGTTGAGCCTTGACTTACCAGGCTTTGCCTCTACCAATAGATGGCTCCAAGCCTCCAACGGTGTCCCTGGGGAGAGTCCTTATCCCCCCCTAAGGCCGTGGAAAGTACCTGCCGGAAGGCAGCGGGACAACGCACTGCCCTCTACCGTCAAGCCCTACTGTCTGGGCCCTGCCATCGTGTCTGCCCAAAGGGGGTGGAATCATTTTCCCTGGGGGGGGGGGGGGGGCTGTGGGATGTGAGTGCTCGGCAGGGCCCTGGCACATGGCGAACATCCAAGCGACTGCATCAAAACCAGGGGAACACTTTGGAAATTATTCATGACTTTGTTTTTGCCTCTTTGAGAACATGACCTTCTCCCTACTTGGCCCAGGATCTCCATCTGCCTGGGCTGGGAGGAGGGAGCAGCGGCGAGAATCCTGCCGGGAACTGGAGGTAATTCTCAGTTTCCAACGGGCGGAATAGGATTAGGCAGCGAGAGGTTAGGCTTGAGAAGCAGGATACTGTCTTGAGATGGCTTTATTCCCTTCATTCTTTATTCCCTTCATTCAAAGTAAGGGATTCTTCATTCCCTTACTTAGCGTCTTCTCCCCCATCACCTTCATCGCAGTCGTCCGAAGGAAGACAGGGCAGTGCAGGGCATCTGCGGGAGGTTGTCAGACTCTCATCATTATTTACATCTATGTGAGTCAATGAAAGGAGCTGAGCAGTCTCAGTCCCCAGGGGTTGGCCACCCTTCCAGAAGCCTGCAGGAGGACAAAGCAATGCTGGTCCCCAAGTAGCTCCCGCTCCCCACGTTCTTCAAACAAGCATATGCTTGGGGGAAATGACCGCTCTGAAAATAGCCGTATCTTACAGGTAGGAAAAACTATTCACTATCTCTTATTAATTGCAGAAAGGCACAAAGCAATCCCAAGAATTTGGAAGCATCAGGGAAGCTTTTCGGTAAATCCTTGGAGTGCTTTTGTAGATGGAGCCCGCAAACATGTCCACTGATCTACATTTTTAAAAGGAAAGAGTGTCGTTTTAGAATTCTCTGGATTCCTGTCTCTTAGAGACGCTGTTGTGCTCGCAAGGGGTTAGCACGGGATTAGACAGGGTGAGTGGAAGGGCAGAAGCCTGCAAATTATCCTTCCTCTGGGGGTTATTGAGTTCTGTAGTTTGCTTTGCTCTTAAATGGTGCTTATTTGCTGCTTGTGGAAATGGACACAGACAGAGGATTTGTTCTGGGTCTGAGCACCCGGAGTCCAGGGGCAAAGACACCAAGAAGGCATCTCATTGCGTTCCTCGCCTTTTTTCGTGAGAGGATGACATGTGGTGTTGTGCCTTCAGCAGATAAAGAGATGATTGCTATCAAATATTTGAGGCATTTCCTCCCACTCTTGAAATTTGAAACGTAATTTCTTTCCCTTCCAAAATAATATTTGACATATCTTAAAAAGCCAAAAAGCGCCGCGAGGCTTAGAGTGAAAAATAACAGTCTGTGCCTAACGAAGAAGGGAGACAAACCCTTAAAAGTCTTTTGCCTGTTTGTTCCGCTTTTTTACGTTCGTATTTCTAAATAATAGGCTTATGCTGCTATTTGTGGATTTTCCGATTCCTGGGACTTCCTACTGTGGAAGATGAGGATTCCTTTTTTTAATGCCCCCTCCCCACCCCCACCTCCATGCAAGAAACACTTCCCAGAGCTGCCGCCCACCATCGCTGTTCAGCAATCATGTGATCACGTGTTATGTGACCATGACAATATCTCTATTTGTCACAGCAACGCGGCATGTCCTTTGGTCGTTGCTACTGTTGCTCTGTGTCGGATATTTGGGAGACTACATTCAGGCGGGCTTCTGAATTGAGGTGGGGTCAAGTGACAGATCGGGCGACGATCTCCAGAGCATTTAATTGCTGATGTGAAATTCTCCAGGGCTCTCTTTGCATCGGGCATGGCTAATTACCCACTTTCTGGAAGATGATTGTTTCATCCTTCTGGGTCCTTTTGTGATGGTGATGAAGAGAGTCCCCTTTTCAACTGGCAGCGAGCTTGTAGCATAAGCAAAAAATAAGATTTGATTGTTTTAAGCTACTGTGGTTTGGAGGTTAATGTTGGTTAGCACACTGTAACCAAAGTTTTCTTAACTGAGTTCTTTCCTGAGCAAATGTTTATTTTTTCCTGGAAATAGCAATGTGTCATTTCAAAAGATTTGCTTAATTTTCTCTGTACCAATCAGAAATGCAACTCCAAAGTCTACACGACGGGTCTGAGTCTCTTCTCGGTATCCTTTATCAGAGACTCTATTAATATTATCCTTTCTCTATTCAAGGGTGACCCTCTAGCCTCCTGCACAATTGTCTTCCTGGGGGTTCTGATCACCTCTCTACTATAAATCCCCTGGTGACTTATGTTTGGTCAATGAGATGTAAACAGCAATGTTGTGTGTGACCTTTGGAAAGTGTATTAAGGAGAAGAGGCTCATCTTTCTCTTTCCTTCTTCAAGCTGCATGGAATAGAATGTGATGGCTGGAGCTCTGGCCGCCATTTTGGACCGTAATGATAGGATATCCTGAAGGAGTCTAAGTCCCTAATAATTGTGGAACCTCCATATAAGCCCTGGGCTGCCTATTATCACACTTATTTTTCTTAATGTGAAAAATAAATTTAAATATCATTTAATCTGGTGTTGAATTTCTGGTCACATGAGGTTGAAGCTGATTCAAACTGAACCTTCCTTGTGCTTAGCAAATTCCTTTGTTTTGGTGAAGCAAATCCTCTTACCTGTCGTGGTTTGGTTAAGAAATAGAAGTGACTGTACACCCTAGATACGAAGTGTTTTATACAAAAAAAGAAATTGTTAAATCATTACTTCACAACTTTTTTCAAAATTCATTCCAAATGGATTGAATAATTAAAATGTAAAACAGGAAAGTATAGCACATAGGCAAACAATTGTGACTTTAACCTGAAGGCTTTCTAAAGATGACGCTAGTAGAAATCAAAAACAAATTGAGTAGGGTTTAAAACAAAAGTAAAATCTTTCACAGGACATAGCACACCAAAATCAAAATAAATGAAAATTTATAGGAAATCATAATTAAAATGCAAGGCGGCTGATTAAAGGTTCTTTCCTTTCTCCAGGGTTGGCATGATTGACGTTTTGAACTGGATGATTCTTTGTTATGGAGGTCTGTCCTGAACATCGTAGGATGTTTAGCACCATCTCTGGTTTCTAGATGCCCAGTCGAGTCCTCTGCCCTAGTTACTGACAACCACGAGTGTCTCCAGACATTGCCAGGTGCCTTTGAGGAGCAAACCCAGCCCCAGCTGAGATCCATAGCTCTACACGGTGGTTCTCACATTTGAGCATGCATCAACATCACCTAGAGCATCTGTAAAACACAGATGGCTAGGTTTTCTTGCTAGAATTTCTGATGTAATAGGTCTGGGGTGGGGTTTGAGAATTTGCCTTTTTAGAAAGTTCCCCGGTGGTGCTGAAGCTGTTGGCCTGGGGATCACACTTTGAGGACTTCTGATCTATCATTTTATGCTTGCAAATAAACACATCATCCCCTAAAATATGAAAGCAGCAATGATATTGACACTTCCAGGACACGGAAATGTTGTGGCCATAGGTAATCAAGGTACGTCTTGACAGTGGAGTTCAGGAGTTGATAAACCATGTTCTTATACGAGATTGCAAGACAGAGGCAAAATTTGTGCTTTATGGATCAGGTGAAGATTTGGTTTACATTTGCTCTAAACTTAGTGATTTTTCTTAGTTTAGTATTACTAGAGAGATGACCAAAATGAAAGAAACCACCTCAAGAGAAATGATAAGGATGATAGCAATGAATCTCATTAGTCTGTGATGTAGATGTCCATCCATCTTTACTCAAACTTTTTCCAATTGCTTGTTAAGCTTCCTGTGATAAATTTTATACAAATGTCCAGGGGCTGTGTTAAAAAAAAAAAAAAAGCTATGCAGCCTTCTTCACTTACTGCCACATCACGTTTAATAGTTCACCTAAATAATTTTTGTGGGAATAGCAGAAAACTGCTGGAATTAATGCTGTACACCTTTCTGCAGATAGGCGAAAAAAAAAAATAATGAAATACATCATTATGGCCTGAATTTCAACAGACGCTTTATATATAATATTCTAGGTTTACCAGACATGATGCAGTTTTAGATCATCACTTTCGAGCACCAGCCAGCATCAGCTCTGCTTGCCCTGTGCCTTGTTTATTATAACCAAGTGAACCCAGCCCTGAAATGATCTATCTCGAGCCAGCAAGCTACAAACAAAACCAATAGCCCTGTGCTGGCAACGTTATTTTATTGTTGTCTCCTTAATCTCTTCTATTTCTCTTGCAATTACTTTTATTAGTATTGCTCATTTAATGAGACCTTGGAGTTCGGGGTCAGATGGTGCTGTTAGTTAAATCTGGAAGACTCTAATGGAATTGAGTTCAAACCAGGTTAAGAGTAAGAGAATTACAAATCTCTTAGCGTACCGCTTTGTGAACCTTTGGCACCCCAGAAATTAGTGCAGGCTCCAAACGGGAAGACGTGGATTGAGGTTCAGAGAGACCACGCGGGCTCCCAGCTGGGATGTGCTGTGGAGCAAACAAGACAGGGCATGCTTTCTGCCTCATGGAGACTGTAGTCTCCTGGAGGGGAAGGACAGTAAGAAGCAAGCAAGCAAGACCACCAGGCGTTGCGATAACGGTGGGCAGGGGGGGAAGCAGCGATGATGCGGAGAGGTGCTCAGAAAAGCTCTCTGAGGAGGTGCTTGTTAAACCGATGCCCGAATGAGGGGAGGGAGCTGACTTGGGGAAAGCAAGAGGAACGTCACCACTGTTTATTAGAACGAGTTGGAGAAGGGCTGTGCGATGCAAGTTGTTTTGTGTCCCCGAGGAACTGCGGGGACACCTGTATGACTAGAGTCTCCAGGGGGAAGGCGGGTGGCCCCAGATGAGGCTGGAAGCTACTGGACCCAGAGATGTTGCATGGGGCAAATGGACATTTAGACCCTGAGACTGTCTAGGGATTTTTTAATAACCTCCGTGGCAACGTGCTGATGAATAAGGCCTGTAGAAAAAGTATCTTTGGGATCAGAGCCATAAATATTCATGATCCGGCCAGTCTGTGATGTCATCAGAAGCATGATTTGACCCTTCGTGCAGAGGGCAGGCAAGACAGAGGCAATATTTTGATTAATCCAGTTGCCTCACGTGGTAGCGTTAATTTCATACTTGATACCGCACTTCCGGTAGGGCACAGTGGTGGTGGTAAATCTACCCAGTGTCTCCTCTTCGTCCTTCCTGTTGGTAACAACGTCTGGCCTGCCTCTGACCAACATCCTGTCCCACACCGCGTCCCTGATAAATGTCTGCAGTCCCCTTCCCAGAGGTCTCCTCCCTGTTCCGTCTTCCTGGCCTCGATCCCCTCTTCCCCTGTGGGTGCTTCTGCTTCTGTCAAGGTCCAGTTCAGACACACATCCACCTGGGCGTGAGGTCAGGAGGAGTGAGTGAACTGCCAAGAACTCTTACAGCAATGGATGCTTCTCTTGTTGGCACTCATATTTGCCTTGAGTAAGCAGGGTGAGCTAGATCATTCATTTGTTTAAGCTATTTTCTGGACCTGTTGCCTTATCCATTACAGATACGAGAAAGTATGTATTGAATTCCATTCTTACTAGCAGTTACCATTTATTGAGCAATTAATTGGTCAATCACTAACACTTCCAAGTGTTAGTGATTTAACCCTTATGTGATGGTTAATTTTATGAGTCGGCTTGGCCATGGTGCCCAGAAAATAGGTTGAACATTTTTCTGGATGTTTCTCCAAAGATATTTTCAAATGAGAGTAACGTTTTAGTCAACAGACTTTGAGTAAAGCAGTTGGTCTCTATAATGTGGGTGGGCCTCGTCCAATCAGGTGAAGGTATCATAGACAGAAAATGATCTCCCCTGAGCAAGAAGGAATTGTGCCAGCAGACTGCCTTTGCATTGAACTGCAACCCTCCTTGGTCTCCCGCCTGCTGGCCCACCTTGTAGATTCTAGACTTGCCCTCCTCCACCACTGTGTGAGCCAATTCCTCAACACATCTCTCTCTCTCTCTCTTTCTCTGTCTCTGTCTCCCTCTATGGTCTATTTGCCTCTCTAAACACCCTGTTGGTTCTGTTTCTCTGGGGAACTCCAACTGATGACACACTTTATATCTTACTATTTATGCCCATTTTACAGATGAGGAAGTTGAGGCAATAAGCACTATGCCCAAATGCAGATACTTAATGAGTGTGGAGCCAAGATTCCAGGCTAGGTCTTTCCGAGCCACAGCACAATACAGCTTCTCCTGCATGAACTTGAAGGAAGAGAACACAGGGATCTGCTGATAACACACACTATTTGCTATAAATCATCTCTCCTTTTTAATATTCTCCAGGTATGTTGGATTCTTAAAGCACGTGAGAATCGTCAACACGCAAACGCCTTATCACTCAGGTGAAGGGCAAAAATTTCCATTAGCAGAGAAGGCTGGTCAATTGCTATGTACACAATACGTGTGCTTGACCTATTTAGGTCCTATATATGAAATCCTCTCCTTTACAGTCATAATTTCCAAAAACACCTTGAAATAACCACACAATTTCCGCACAGGGTCAACTGCAAGATCTTCAGGAACACAAGAGAGAACTAAACAGACATCAGTTGAAAACTCACGGTTTTGCCGAAAATAAGATTACATCTCCCCTCCCTTCTAAAAAATGCCATTACGATAAGGAGAAATAAGCAGTACATGTGGATGAAATTAAAACAGAGAAAAACAAACAGTGCACACAGAGTCCTGAGCCTCTTGATGTCTCTCGCCGTGGGCTAAAGTCCCCTCTTGAGGTCAAAACTTCAAAAGTAGCCTCAAACTGGAACCTTTCCATAGGAAGAGCCAGCAGCGACTATTGACCCCAGGATCAATTGTTTCTGTTTAAGCTGCAGACTGCTCCGGTCGGAGAGAGCAAGCCAGGTCCCAGTTGAAAAAGAGCTGCTTGTCACCCCCAAACACATCAGAACCATCTCTCCGCCTCTGAATTAAGATGATTCTTCCTGGAACAGAGAAGACGGTGATGAAGCTATTGATCGTGTTTGTGCTTGGAATGAACTATCCGTCCTGCTCAGGTAAGGAACTCGAAGACACGGGTCCCCTGCCCCAAACGCTGTGTGGTTTGCTGGCCCCCGTGCCTCATCTCACTGTGTCCCCGTGTGCTTGTGGGTCCAGGTTTCCCAGTGTACGACTATGACTTGTCGTCCTTGAGGGAAGCCCTCCGCGCGTCTGTGGCAAAAGTGAATTCCCAGTCCCTGAGCCCGTATCTGTTTCGGGCGTTCAAAAGCTCCGTAAAAAGGGTAAGTGCGTTTGCATCTTCTTGATTCCTCTTTATATGGGCTGCTTTCCGTTACTTACTTACTTTTGTCTGTTGGGTACACTTTAAACATTTTCCCAGTTTTAAAAGATAATAGCTAGTCCTCTCTTTCGTACTGTTTCTAGACAGAGAAAGAATTTAATAGCAGTTATTGTCCTAAGGTCCTCGAAGCCCCTTTGGATGCAGGATTCTTCTGGAGTGTCTTCCCTCTGGCCTGGCTTCCCATTTCCAGATGTGGCCCTGTGCGCATCCTGCTTCTGCACCCACAGCCCCCGTGGTTCCTCTTGAGATGTTTTAGTAAGAACTGCTCGTTTAGGAGAAATGAGACTTTTTCGATTTCAGCAGTCCTGCTCCTTGTACTTAGAGGCAATAAATTCCGGCTTTTAAGCCCAAGAAATCCCACCTTCCTTTGTCAATTTGGTAACGGTTTGTTTCCTGTTAGCTTGGGGAAATGGGGAAAATGTGAATTTTCTTGGGCTTCTAATGACTCGGTCTGTGATTGGCAAAGAAAGAAGTGCAGAAATTCGCTTCAAATGAAATGAGGAGCCTGGACATTGAGTCACCTTCCCCTCGTCCGTCTGCAGGTGACTTTGCGGCTTACTCACCGTCCAGGTGCGAGAGGAACAGAAATTCCCCCAGGCTAGTGGGTGCTGAGATGGGAGCAGAACGAATAGAATGTGTGTGTGTGTGTGTGTGTGTGTGTGTGTGTGTGTGAGAGAGAGAGAGAGAGAGAGAGAGATGTGGGGGGAGAGGGAGAAGGAGAATGAGTGAGTGAGAGAGATTTATCGTAAAGAATTGGCTTATACCATGTGGAGGTTTGGTAAATCCAAAATCTGTAGGATGGGCTGACGGGTTGGAGGCCCAGGAAAGCACTGACGTTGCAGTTCATGTCTGAAGGCAGTCTGCTGGCAGAATCCCTTCCTGCTCAGGAAAAAGACCATCTGTTCTATCCAGGCCTTCAACTGATTACACGAGGCCCACCCACATTAAGGAGGATGATCTGCTTTACTCAAATCCACCAAATTAAAATGTTAGTCCCAGGGCACCTGGGTGGCTCAGTGGTTAAGTGTCTGCCTTCAGCTCAGGTCATGGTCCCAGGGTCTTGGGATGGAGTCCCACATTGGGCTCCTTGCTCAGTGGGGAGTCTGCTTCTCCCTCTGTCTCCCCCTTCCTGGTCTCTCATGAATAAATAAATAAAATCTTAAAAAATAATAATAAAATGTTAGTGCCATCCAAAAAGCACCTTCACAGAAATATCCAGTATTGTGGCCCAGGCAAGTTGACACATAAAATCAACCATTATAATCACCAAAAGGAATTGTTGTCAGTTTTTTATTGCTTGGATATTTTTGTTTCTTTTTGGAATAAAAAGCCAAATATGCTCAAAGGTCAGAAAAATATAACAAGAAAAAAAAAAGTGCTATCTATTACCCATTCCTCCAAGATACCCACTATGAGCGCGTGGGAGAAGGCCTTTTTGGATCCTTTTCATATATTGGTATAAAACATATTTTTAAAAAGAAAAACAGGAGCATAGTGTAACATCAATTATAAAGTACCACAATTTGCTTCAGCAACAATGCTGGATTTGGGATTTTCTCTGGTTGATTCCTTATTGTCAAACATTGAGGTTGTCCCACCTTTTCTAAACAACACAGAGTGGAAATTAGTGGGTTGAAAGTGAGTTTGGATGAAAAAGCAAAACCATTAGGCTTTTCTCCTTATTCTGAACAGAGTGCTTAAAGATGCAAAGAAAGGCTGCAAATTTATCTCATAGTTCAGTAAAATTATCTGTACTCAAAAAAAAAAAAAATTCCACATTTTCATCTTTTTAACTAAGTCTTTGTGTTGCCAGCCTGTTTTCATTGGATTGCTTTAGGGGAACTTGCTGGAACACGATCTGGGTGGAGAGCCCCAACAATGCACTCCAGCAAGAGAGGGCTTTATTTTTTTATGAGGATCAGACTTATTATCTAATATTTTAAAATTATGAATAAATGCAGTAATAAATATTGTCGGGGTTGAATTTTTAGTCTTACCTGTTTCCAGAAAGCTCTATTTCTATGAGCACTCTTCACCCAGCGTTAGATGGAGACACGAAGTTCCCCCATCCCAGGCTTGGAGTTTGTCACTTATTTCCAAACACAGTGTTCTACCTGTGCCCATCCTTCCCAATGCGTGAGTGGTCTGTGTGCTCACAGAGGATTCTCCCTACCTTCTCCTCACTGGGAAGTTGGTTGAGTGTCACAAGGTGGGCTCAAGGACTGAAAGGGACCAGAGTTTTGGAGCCTGAGGGTATGGCTCGGTACTTGGCCATGGCAGCTCCCATCTGGCCTCCCTGCCGCCATCTTGTTTCTGCCCCGTGTGGTCTCTTTGCAGCAGCCTCGGTGATTTACATCTTAGCTCTTACATTCTTCTGAGAACTTCTCCGTTGCAATGAAAATGCAATCTAAACACCATCCCGTGGGTGACAGGATCATAAATTATGTAACCCACGCTGTCTCTCACACATCATAGTGTATGGTTCTCCTCTTCTTCCTTTTTCTCTAGCAACAACAGCTGGACTTATTCTGCCCCAGGACATTGGCCCTGCTTTTTCCACACACTTGATGAGCTCTTTCCCATTCTATAAGCCTCTGGCACTTTCTCTACAGTAGCTACTTCCTCCTCCCTACCCCCCTTACCATGCTGTTTGTTCCTTCATAACACCATAACCTTCTAGAATGACCTTGCTCACTTCTCTTGAACGTGTTTACCGTGTGGCTGTGTGTAATCTAAGCTGGAATCTAAGCTGCATGGAATCTCCCCTGCTCTGCCTTTGGGGCTGGACACATCGTGGGTGATCATTAAGTCACGGGACTTCCGTGTCATCAGAGCATCACAGATTCATCATGAAGTTTGGAAGTTTCCCCCCGTACCCCGCCCTTGGTGGAAAGGAGTAGACAATTGTGAGAAGTCATACATGGACCACAACTGATCAAGCAGGAAGCAGGACGGGGTAGTACTGTAGGGCAGTAGAGCAGAGACGTACTCACCGCTTCACGTCTTCTTTCAGGGATTATTAAGAAATTATGGGTCATTCTTTTAGGAAAATGACCCTTAAAAATACAGTTGATTCTCATTATTTGTGGTAGTTGTGTCCTGTAAAGTCACCATGCACACTAAATTAGTATGTGCTGGACCATTGCTCCTGGTCTAATGCCCGTGTCCTCTCCACGTAGCACGCCCAAATCTTCTGGTGTTTAGGGGCACAGACAGCACTCTGGGACTATACTTGGGGGCCATCTGAAACAGCAAAATCACCAAGAAAAAAACCCCCACAAAAATGAGGAAAACATGGTCCGAAATAAACCATGAAAGTGACACTGGTCTACAGCATGACAGCCGAAGCTAGAAGGCAGAGCTCTGCTTTGTCTGATCTCAGTTGGGAACGTGTGCACGGGGCAACTCAAGTTCTTGGCCACTCTGTGCCTGTCCGTGGATGACTGCAAAGGGACCCTGAACATTGATTTTGGGGATTATGAGTATACTTTGGTGAATAGGCACATTTGCAAAAATGGAACCTCTGAATCATGAGGATTAGTTGTCAATTAAGTCATCCGAAGTAACATTGACCTTGCAGTTCAGCCACCTGAGTTCTGGTTCCATTTTTTTAAATGAAGTATATATGCTTTTGGAAAAGCACTTCTGGTCTCAGACTGAGGGGGTGGAACTGGGGGATTGCTAAAACCACTTAACAGCTTTCACAGGGAAGGAGTCTAGAACTTTTCCTCATTGTGCAGGGAGAAACATTTGTAGCATTGTAAACTTCAGAAGCTCACCAAGGCAAACTGATACTCTGTTTTTGTAAAGGTCAATATTCTGGATCAGGACAGCTTGAACATGAACCTAGAGTTTGGCATTCGGGAGACAACATGCAGGAGAGATTCTGGAGAAGACCCAGCTACGTGTGACTTCCAAAGGGGCTACTACGCGGTAAGTGTGGCAGGAAACGCCGTATCCCAGAAACCAGCAGGACAAAGTGCCTCGCCTCTCCCATTCCAAGTCATCAGGAGAGCTTGGCCCCTGCCTGGCGTCCGGCCACACTGGGAGGCACCAACTGTGTCC
>JAPYYM010000935.1:0-14093 GCA_028534135.1 Potos flavus
CGGGCGAGCCTGGTGGTGGGTATTGAGGAGGGCACGTATTGCATGGAGCACTGGGTGTGGTACATAAACAATGAATCTTGCAACACTGAAAAAATAAAATAAAAGTATTTGGGGAAATAAAATATATGAAATATTATAAACAGCAACTCAAAATTAAGCTTTGAAAAACAGCAGTATTTAGGGGCTAAATTTGTGCAAAAGTACTCAAAGTATCACTTTTTTAATTCAATTCTACAGTGAAGAAATCCAATAGGAATCACTATGAATTATGTCTTGCCTCACGTAGCCATGATGTTTACCCATGGAAAGAATGAGAGATGGATCTCAAGATTTATTGTTATGTGAGAAACTATTCAATACAATAAAAATTCATGAAAATTAATATTTCCCAAGCTAAATTATTACAGAAATTATTTATATGTCAACTATTAATACTTCCCTCATTATTCATTTTCAGGATGCTTCATAAATTCTAGTGGAAGAGGTGCCTGGGTGGCTTGGGTGGTTAGGCATCTGCCTTTGGCTCAGGTCATGATCCCAGGGTCCAGGGATCCAGCCCCACGTTGGGCTTCCTGCTCAGTGGGGAGTCTGCTTCTCACTCTCTCTCTCTCTGCCTTTGGCCCAGGTCATGATTCCAGGGTCCTGGGATTGAGCCCCACCTCAGGCTCCCTGCTCAACAGGGGAGTATGCTTCTCCATGCCCCTCTGCCTGCCACTCTTCCTTCTCATGCTGTCTCTCTGTGTCAAATAAACAAATAAAATCTTTAAAAAATTAAATAAATAAAAATTAAAATGGACTTCACCATTAGGAAACATTGTTCATATTGCTAAAATTGTAGGGGAATAAAAGAAAAGCTCAAAATTTTCATTTAAAAATAGATATATTTGGAGAACAATTTGGTGATTCCTTGGTGCATGAACAATGAATTTTGGAACACTCAAAAATAAAATGAAATATCTTGCCATATGAGCCAGCAATTGTACTCCCTAAAATTCACTCAAAAGAGTTGAAAACTTATGTCCACACAAAAACCTGAACATCGATGTTTATAGCAAGTTTGTGTTAACATACCCAAATTTGGAGGCAATCAAGATGTCTTTTAGTAAGTGAGTGGATAAACTGGGTTACATCCAGATAATGAGATATTCGGCACTAAAAAGAACTGACCTGTCGTGCCATGAAGAGACATGGTAGATTCTTAAGTGTGTGCATTGCTAAATGAAAAAAAGTCAATCAGAAAAAGGAACATACTACAGGATTCCAACTATGACATTCTGGAGAAGGTAAAACTGTGGAGACAGAGGGAGGGCAAGATGTCAGAGAAGTAGGAGACCCTCTTACAACTGGTCCCTTAAAGTGAGCTTGATATCTACCAGAACACACTAAACACCCATGGAATCAGCCTGAGAAGTAAGAATTTTCACTTCTGGATCTCTACAGGAGCAGAAGGCAGCAGCAGAGAGGTAAAGCAGAGAGGGAACCCTCGAACCTCTATTGGAGGAAAAAAAGAAGGGGGAGGGAACCAGCAGAAGTGACCCAAGGTCAGTAATACTCCAAAGGAAAGTACTCTGTGTTTGGGGACCATATTAATTTAGTGTTCAGTTAAAACACTTAAAAAGAGCTAAATATCTGAAGGAGCAACTAGTGGAAGTGGGTGATGATGGGCACGGGTCTAAGCCTACATCCCCAGGAAGGACATCACCCACATCAAAGAGAAACTGGCGGGGATCTAGTCCGTGGTTCATAGACCTGCAGCTTTCTGCTCCTTGCACCATTTCGTGGGCAGTCGCACTCCTTAGAGAGCCTGGTGGGGTCCATGAGCCCGCAACTTCTCTCTGTGTGCAGCACTCTGTGGCCTGGGTGAACTCTGCAAGCTCCTAAGAGACCGGGTGGGAGCCCTAGCTGGTGGTTTCTAGGACCTCAGGTCAACTGCTGCCTGCCACAGGGTCTGGGCGCTCCCAGCCAGTGCCAGACAGAACATGCCCAGTCCCGTTTCCCAGGCTAATATCACTCCCAGCTCTGGTCATGCGAGGACGCAGAGGCTAGCAAGGATGGTGGCTGGGGGTGCGCAGCACCTGTGGCAGGCTGTGCTGTGAGCAGAGATTGCAGAGGGGAGCAGACGGAGGCTTCTCTGTCATGCGGAGGTCTGAGTACAGGCCGATTCTTTGCTTGGACTCGCCAAAAAGGTGAAAAAGCTAAAAAGGAGCAAAAATCTCCAGAGAGCAAAAGTCCAAGAAACCATTTTCCACAGAGACCAGCCCCCCGATTGGGGGGGCAGGGAGACTCAACCCAAGCAAGATTGACTGGAAAGCAACGTGGCTGGCCCCTCCCCCAGAAGACAAGCCAAAAACAAGAGGACAATAAGCACAGGGTCCCCATAAAACTATAATCCCAACATCAGGGGAAATCAATATATTAAGCTCCTGATAAAACCCTAAAACCTGTATATTTCATAGATACAAGTTTTTTCTTTCTTTCTTTTTCTTATTCACTTATTCTCACATTTAATGGTTTTTTAATTTTTTAAAAAATGACTTAACATTAAAACTATTGGCTTATAACAACAATAAACCTAGGAAGACCCGAAATAACCTTCCTCGCCTGCATTGAGGAGTTATAACCACCCTCCCATCTTACCCTTCTCTCAGTGTTTCTGTGTATTTGGTTTTGTTCTGGTATTATATAAATCTTATTCTTGGAGTTCATTCCGACTAGGTTCTTTTATTTCTTGTCCTTTAGATGGTCTTTATGTTTGTTCGTGTTTGTTTATATACCTTATAAATCTTATTTTGGGGGCACATTCTGGCTGGGGTTTCTTCTTCTTCTTCTTCTTCTTCTTCTTCTTCTTCTTCTTCTTCTTCTTCTTCTTCTTCCTCTACTTCTACTTCTTCTTCCCTTCTTCCTCCTCCTTCTTCCTCCTCCTCCTCCTCTTCTTTTCTTCTTCTTCTTCTTCTTCTTCTTCTTCTTCTTCTTCTTCTTCTTCTTCTTCTTCTTCTTCTTCTTCTTCTTCTTCCCCTTCTTCTTCTTCTCCTCCTCCTCCTCCTTCTCCTTCTCCTTCTTCTTCTTCTTCTTCTTCTTCTTCTTCTTCTTCTTCTTCTTCTTCTTCTTCTTCTTCTTCTCCTCTCTCTCTGTTTTTTTTATCTTTATTCTTTCTTTTTGGTGGTGAATTTCAATTGTTCCAAAACCTTCCAGGGTGCACCCTGCCTGGATTGTGGGTGATATATTCAGCTATGCATCCTCTTACCCACCTCTCATCAAAATGACTAGGAGGAGGAACACCCAACAGTGGAAAAACCCAGATACTGTGCCCTCACCCTCAGAACTATTGGACATGGACATAAACAGTATGTCAAAAAGGCAATTCAGGGTAACACTTATCCAGGCAATGTCCAGGATGGAGAAAAACAATAATGACAACATAGAATCTCTAAGGACAGAACTGAGAACCAGTATGGCAGAGGTTAAACATGCTATCAGTGAGATCCAATCTAATCTAAATAGTCTAACAGCTAGAGTCACGGAGAGAGAGGATAGAATTAGTGATCGAGAGGATAAGATGATTGAGAGGAAAGGTCAGGGGAGGCTGGAACAAACTCCTTAGGAAACATGAGCACAGACTTAGGGAAATAAATGATGCCATGAAACGTACCAATGTCAGAATTACTGGAATCCCAAAGGGGTAGAGAAAGACAGAAGACTAGAAGATATAGCTGACCAAATTCTGAATGAAAATTTCCCCAATTGGGGAATGGAGCTAGTGTTCGTGTTCTAGAGGCAGAAAGGACACCCACCAAGATCAACGAGTCAAGAAACACAGGTAGACACATAATTGTAAAATTTTCAAATTATAATTTTAGACAAGAGGTCCAGAGGGCAGCTAGGGGAAAGAGATCCCTTATGTACAGAGGAACACCCATCAGAATAACATCAGACCTGTCCACAGAAACCTGGCAAGCCAGAAAGGGCTGGCAAGACATATTCAGGGCACTCAATGAGAACATGCAGCCAAGAATACTTGATCCAGCAAGGCTGACATTCGAAATGGAAGGAGAGATAAAGAGTTTCCAAGACCGGTAAGGATTAAAAAAGTATGTGACCACCAAACCAGCACTACAGGAAATATTAAAGGGGGTTCTATAAAATAGAAAGAACCCATGAGGGAGATAGAACAGGAACTTAAAACCTGTAGAACCAAGGACTCCAAAGGCAACACGATGTCCATAAAAACTTATCTTTCAATAATCACTCTCAATGTGAATGGCCTAAATGCTCCCATAAATGACACAGGGTTTCAGACTGGATAAAGCAACAGGACCCGTCCATATGTTGTCTACAAGAGACACATTTAAACCTAAAGATATAATCAGATCGAAAGTGAAGGGATAAAAAAACGTCTTTCATGCCAATGGCCCACAAAAGAAGGCTGGGGTAGTGATTCTCATATCAGATAAATTAGACTTTAAGCTAAATACTGTAGTCAGAGATACAGAAGGACACTACATCATTCTTAAAGGGTCTATCTTCCAAGAAGATCTAACAATTGTAAATATATATGCCCCCAATAAAGGAGCAGCCAACTACTTAAGCCAACTAATAATCAAAATAAAGAGTCATATTGATATGAATACATTAATTGTAGGAGATCTTAACACGCCACTCTCAGTAACAGACAGATCATCTAAACAGAAAATCAATAAAGAAACAAGAGCTTTGAATGACACACTGGACCAAATGGACCTCATAGATATATACAGAACATTCCACCCTAAAACAACAGAATACTCATTCTTATCAAGCGCATATGGAACTTTCTCCAGAATAGACCACATACTGGGTCGCAAATCAGGACTCAACTGCTACCAAAAGATTGAGATGATTCCCTGCATATTCTCAGACCACAACGCTTTGAAACTGAAACTCAACAACAGGAAAAAGTTTGGAAGGAATTCAAACACTTGAAAGCTAAAGAACAACCTGCTCAAGAATGTTTGGATCAACCAAGTTTTCAAAGAAGAAATTAAACAATTCGTGGAAACCAATGAGAATGAAGACACATCGGTCCAAAACCTATAGGACACGGCAAAGGCGGTCCTAAGGGGGAAATACATAGCCATCCAAGCCTCACTTAAAAAAATTGAAAAATCTTGAATACACCAGCTCTCTTTACACCTTAAAGAACTGGAGAATCAGCAACAAATTAAGCCAACCCCACACACAAGAATGAAATAATCAAGATTAGAGCAGAGATCAATGAGTTAGAAACTAGAGAAACAGTAGAATGCATCAACAAATCCAGTAGTTGGTTTTTTGAAAGAATCAATAAGATTGATAAGCCACTGGCCAAACTAATCCAGAAGAAAAGAGAGAGGACCAAAATTAACAAAATTATGAATGAAAGGGGAAAGATCAGGACTAATCCAAAGGAAATAGAAATAATCATCAAAAATTATTATCAACAGCTATATGCCAATAAGTTAAACAACCTAGAAGAAATGGATGCATTCCTGAAACCTATAAACTTCCAAGACTGAAATGGTAAGAAATTAACCTGAATAGACCAATATCTAGGAACGAGATTGAAGAAGTAATCAAAAACCTCCCAAAAACCACGAGTCCAGGACATGACAGATTCCCTGGGGAATTCTACCAAACATTCAAGAAAGAAATAATACCTATTCTCCTGAAACTGTTTCAAAAAAAGGAAACAGAGGGAAACTTCCAGACTCTTTCATGAAGCCAGCATTACTCTGATCCCCAAACAAGTCAAAGACCCCATCAAAAAGGAGAATTTCAGACCAGTATCCCTGATGAATATGGATGCCAAGATTCTCAACAAGATCCTAGCTAATAGGATCCAACAGCACATTAAAAAAATTATTCATCAGGACCAGGTGGGATTTATCCCTGGGATGCAAGGGTGGTTCAACATTCGCAAATGAATCAATGTGATAGAACAAATCAATAAAAGAGAGAAGAACCACATGGTCCTCTCAATTGATGCAGAAAAAGCATTAGACAAAACTCAGCTTCCATTCCTGATTAAAACTGTCCAAAAGTATAGAGATAGAAGGAACATTCCTCAATCTCATAAAAATCCATCTATGAAAAGTCTACAGTGTATATCATTCTCAATGGGGTAAAGCTGACAGCCTTCTCTTTGAGATCAGGAACACGACAAGGATGCCCACTCTCTCCACCCTTGTTCAACATAGTACTAGAAGTCCTAGCGACAGCAATCAGACAACAAAAAGAAATAAGAGGTTTTCAAATTGGCAAAGAAGTCCAACTCTCTCTTTGCAGATGACATGATTCTTTATATGGAAAACCCAAAAGACTCCACCTTTAAACCACTAGAACTCATACAGCAATTCAGTAATGTGGTAGGATAAAAATCCATGCACACAAATCAGTTTCTTTCCTATACACTAACAATGAAAATATGGAAAGGGAAATTAGAGAATCGAATCCATTTACAATAGCACCAAGAACTATAAGATACCTGCGAATAAATCTAACAGAAGACGTAAAGGATCTGTATTCTGGGAACTACCGAATGCTCATGAAAGAAATTGAAGAAGACACAAAAAGGTGGAAAAGGATTCCAGATCATGGATTGGAAGAATAAACATTGTGAAAATGTCTATACTGCCCAGAGCAATCTATACATTCAATGCCATCCCGATCAAAATTCCACTGGCATTTTTGAAATTGTTGGAACAAAATCATCCTAAAATTTGTATGGAACCAGAAAAGAATTGCTAAGGAAATGTTGAAAAAGAAAAACAAAGCTGGGGGCATCATATTGCCTGATATCAAGCTTTACTAAAAATCAGTTATCACCAACCCAGCATGGTACTGGCACAAAAACAGACACATGGACTACTGGAACAGATTAAAGAGCCCAGATGTGTACCTGCAACTCTATGGTCAAATAATCTTTGACAAGCAGGAAAAAATATCCAGTGGAAAAAATACAGTCTCTTCAATAAATGGTGCTGGGAAAATTGGACAGCTATATATAGAGAATGACACTTGACTGTTCTCCTACACCATACACAAAGATCAACTCGAAATGAATAAAAGACCTCAATGTGAGGCACAAATCTATCAAAATCCTAGAGGAGAACATAGGCAGTAACCTCTTCGACCTCAGCCATAGCAACTTCTGTCAGGACATGTCTCCAAAGGCAAAGGAAACAAAAGCGAAAATGAACTTTTGGGACTTCAAGATAAAAAGTTTCTGCACAGCAAAGGAAACAGTCAACAAAACAAACAGGCAACCCACAGAATGGGAGTAAATGACGCTACAGAAAAAGTTCTGATATCTAAGATCTATAAAGAACTCAGGATGAGGAGGAGCAAGATGGTGGAGGAGTATGCGGCGGAGAAAGTGACTGATCCCAGAAGTTCAGCTAGGTAGTTATCAAATGACTCTAAACAACTACAAACTTAACGGAAGATGCAAGAGAAGAACAGCAACTCTAAGAACAGAAAATTGACCACTTTCCTTAAAGTAGGATGTGAGAAAAAGTGAATCCAAAGCAAAGGGAAGATAGACCTCAGTAGGAGGGGACAAGTCCCGGAAAGCTGCAGAGGAGCGGAGCACAAAATAGGGACTTTTAGAAATCTGCTGCATGGCCTGGAGGCTGCCAGAGTGTGGCATCTGGGCCTCCAGACACAAAGAGCGGTGGGCAGAACGAATGGTGGGTTTTCCAGCCACATAAGAGCCGTTGGCTCATTCCCTGTGCCCTGCACGCAGGGAGAATCAGAGGCGCCCACCACCCAGAGGCTGGAGAGAATGCAGCCGCTTGGGGCAGGAATCTGAGTGCACCGGGTGCAGACCATGAGCCCGGACAGCAGTCACGGCGATGGCAGCCACCAGAAACCAGTTTCCTAGAACTCGCTGCTTTGATCGCCAGAGGGCGCAGAGGCTACTGAGGTTCCGCACAGACTTCTTGCACAGTGGGAAGCCAAGTGCACTGTGGTGATCCTTCAACACGTGTATGTTAGAAAGCTTCTTCCTGAAAGAATCCTGTGTTGTCTGAATGTTGCTTTCTCCACAGGCCTGTTTCCATGTGCCAGGGACTCGTAGCCCTTCCCTAGCCTGTTGTGCATATATTTGATATCGCTGCTCTTCCTCCAGAAACAAGAATGGGGTGGAGGCTTCCTTTATCCAAAGACTGGATTCTAGAGTAAAAACGGTGAGTTCCTACACACTTGATGTGTGTGTGTTCCAATTGGGCCCTCTCTGCTGGAAGCAAGTGGGTACGTGAACACTATATTCTCCTCACACGTCATCCTCCAGGTGACGAGTAGGGCACTTTCCTGTCCCTTCCATGCCTGCAAACCAAAAGTCTTCTCCCTGGAGGAATCTTGGTGTTACACAAAACTGCATTCCCCACAGACTGGTTTCTCAAGATTCAACTGGCAGCAGTGTCCTGATGACTCCACAAGGTATATTGAAAGCTCTTCTTACTTGGGGAGCAAGAGGTCCCTGGAAAGTGGTATACACAGGCTTCTTTCTCAGGGGGAAGCTAGGGTTACTTGTCTATGGTAAGACTCAACAGATGATAGACGCTATCTTCCTTGGAGAACCGGATGTTCCCGGAAATTTGTGTTTCCCATGTATTTATTTCTACATGTCTACACATCAGGGACTGGGCACCATTTCCGAGGGCCACATGTACATCTGATGCCGCCTCCTATCTTGGGGAAACAGGAAGTACCTTGAGTGTTGTGGTCCAAACAGATATCTTACTCAGTGGCAAGCCAAGAGTGCTATGGTGATGCTTCAACACATGAGTTTTTGAAGGCCTCTCACCAGAAGAAAACCTGTTGTTGCCAAACGTTGCATTCTCCAGAGTCTTGTTTCCACACACATGGGACCTGGTCACCCTTCCCTAGGCTGCCACACATGTTTTTGATATTGCTATCTTATTCCAGAAATGGGAGGGGCGCGGTTTGTTCCATCTCCAAAGACTGGAACCTAGGGCAAATAAACAGCTGTTTCCTCTGTACTATACACGTGCATTCGCAAAGTCCTCATTCCTCTGTAAGCAACCAAATACAAAACAGTAGTTCTCCACAGACTTCATCCTCTGGGATAAGGGTGGGGTACATTTCTCTCGCTTCTACATCCGCAATCAGAAAGTCTTCTCCCTGGAGGAATCTTCTCTTCCGTGAAGGTGCAATCCCCACAGAGTGTTTTCTCAGGGTTAAAACTGCGGTGGTTCCTGGATGATTCCACAAGGTGCGTCAAAAATGCTTCTACCTTGAAGACCAAGACGTCACTAGAAAGTGGTGGTGTCCACGGCTTCTTTATCAAGGGGAAGCAAGGGTTATGTGCCCATGCAAGGATCCCACACAGGATAGATGCCTTCTCACTGGGAGAAGCAGATATTCGCTGAAAGTTGCATTCCCCAGAGATTCATCTCTATGCATCACGCACAGGGCACCATCCCCAGACAGCCACACATGCATCGAATACTGTCTCTATCTTCTGGAAAGAAGAATTACTTGTGAGTTCCATTCCCCACACTCTGGATTGTCAGAGGGATTTCCTTAGCCATTGGCTCCTGATTTCATACCTCCTCTCCAAAATGCTTATCTATTGGGCGAGTAAGAATATCCCAGATGGTTGTGTTCTCCACAGATTTCCCTCTGAGGGGGAAGCAGGCCTAGGGCCCCTTCCTAATGCTCAAAGGCATCCACACAAGAAGGCTTCTCCCTGAAGGAATGCTGTGGTTCCTCCCAATGTTCCATTCTCCACAGACTTGCTTCTATGCATCAGGAACAAGGTGCCTTCCCTCAATAACCACCCCTGTACTTAAGACCACTGCTCTCTCCTTGAACCAAGAAAGCAGAGGAGCATGACTTTCTGCAAGGACTTGTTTGCAGAGCTGCCATAATGGCCATTTCCTCATGCTCCACATCAGGCCTTGGAGGAATGCTCCTAGCTGCTGGGAGCTGGAGGTTCCTTGCACACCATGTCCCCCAGAGAGTCACTTCCCTGCAGAAGGAGAGGGCACATTCCTGTTGCTTAAACACAGAAGGGGTAGAAGGCCTCTCCTTATAAGGAACTTGTTTCTGGCTGAATGTTAAGTTCTCCACAGGCTTCTTTCCATGAGCCAACGACCAGGTAGCCCTTCCCTAGTCTGCCATGCATATATTCCATTATGTGGCTATTCCTCCAGAAACGAGAGGGGCGTGGAGGTTCCTTTATTCAAGGACTGGATTTTGGAGTAGACAGCGGGTTCCTCCAAATTCGATGACTGCACTTGAAAAGACCACTCGATTTGGAAGCAAGAGAAAATGTGAATGCTGTGTTCTCCACAGATCTCGTCCACAGGGTAAAGGGTAGGGCACTTCAGTCGCTTCCGTGCCTGCAATCTGAGAGCCTTCTCTGTGGAGGAATTTTGCTGTTTTGTGAAAGCTGCATTCCCCACAGACTGGTACTCAGGGTTCCACTGCAGGGGTTTCCTGATGATTCCACAGTGTGCTTCGAAAATGCTTCTGACTCAGGGAACAAGTGGTCCCTGAAAGAGGTGATGTTCCTGGGCTTCTCTCTCAGAGGTAAGCAAGGGGTACTGGCCCATGGTACATCCCACACATAATAGATGCATTTTCCCTTGAAGAACCGGATTTTCCCAAAAAGTTGTGTTCCCACAGATTCATTTTTACCAGTCAGGGACTGGGCACCGTCCTCAGATGGCCACACGTGCATCTGATACACCTGTACCTATGAAAGAAGGATTGCTTGCTAGTTCCGGTCCCAACCCCTGGTTTGTCAGAGGTATTTCCACGGTGCTTTGTTCCTGATTCATACCTGCCCTCCAAAATGCCTCTCTCTTAGTGAAGCAAGAGGATCCCGGAAGGTTGTGTTTTCCGCAGATTTCCCTCTGCAGGGGAAGCAGGTCTAGGGCCCCTTTCTGTGGCTGAAAGGCATCCATGGGAGCAGGACTCTCACTGGCAGAATGCTGTGGTTCCTCTCAACATTTCGTTCTCCTCAAACTTGCTTCTACCTGACAGGGGCAAGATGCCTTCTCTAGATCACCACCTCTGTATTTGATACCGCCGCGCTCTCCTTCAAGCAGAAGGCAGAGCACCATGCCTAACTGCAAGGAATTGTTTCCAGAGCTGCCATATGGCAGTTTCCTCATGCTCCTTCATGAGTCTTAAAGAAGTACTCTTAGCTTCAGGAAGCTGGAGATGCCTTGTACGCTATGTTCCCCATAGATTTGCTTCTCTGAGGGAAGGAGAGGGCATATTCCTGTTGCTTAAATGCACACTGGGTTGAAGGCCTCTCCCTAGAAGGAAGTTTTATTGGCTGAAAGTTGTGTTCTCCACTGGCTTGTTCATGCGTGAGGGCCCGGGTAGCCTTTCCTTAGGCTTCCACACATATATTTGATATCGCTGCTCATTCTCCTAATACAGAAGGGATGTGGAGGGTTTCTTCTCCAAGAACTGGATTCTAGAGAAAATGAATGGCGGGATCCTCTGACCTTGATGCATGTGTTCAAAAAGGCCTCTCACCTCTGGAAGTGAGTGAATACATGACCACTCTGTTCTCCAGAGATTTCTTCCTTAGGGTGAGGGCACTTTCTGTTGCTTCTACACCTGCAACACAAGGCCCTTGTATCTTGAGGAATCTTGCTCTTCTGCAAAAGCTGCATCCCCCATAACTGGTTTCTCAGGGTTCCACCTGCAGCTATTACCTGATGATTCCACAAGGTGTATTGAAAGAACTATCTAAGGGAGCATGAAGTCATTGGCAAGTGATGGTGTCCATGGGCTTCTTTCTCAGGGGAAGCAAGGGGGACTTCCCCGTGGCAAGACCCCACACAAGATAGAGGCCTTCTCCCTTGAAGAACAGAATGTTGGCACAATGTTGTGCTCCCCACAAATTTGTTACTACACATCCAGAACTGGGCACTGTCCCCAGAGGGCCATATGTGCATTGGATACCTCCTGTACCTACTGGAAAGAAGGATTACTTGAGAGTTCTGATCACCACTCTCTGATTTGTCAGAGGTAATTTACTGGAGGTTTGCTCTTGATTCCACACCTCCCCTCCAAAGGGATTCTATTCTGGGTAAGAGGATCCCAGAAGGTTTTCTTCTCCACAGATTTCCTTCTGCAGGGAAGCAGGACTAGGGCCCTTTCCTATTGCTGAAAGGCATCCTCGTGAGCAGGCTTCTCCCTGGAGGAATGCTGTGGTTCCTCCCAATGTTGCATTTTCCAAAGACTTGCTTCTAAGCATCAGGGACAAGATGCCTTCCCTTAACAACCACCCTGGTACTTGAGACCGCTGCTCTCTCCTTGAAGAAAGAAATCAGATGAGCATGCCATTCTGCAACATTTTTTTGCAGATCTAGTGTAATGGCCATTTCCTCGTGCTCTCAATTGGGCCTTGGTTAAACACTCCTAGCTCCCAAAATGCCTTGCACACTGTGGCCCCCACAGCCTTGCTTCTCTGCGGGAAAGAGAGGGCACATTCCCATTGCTTAAATGCAGACTGGCTAGAAGGACTCTCCCCAGAAGGAACTTGTTGGCTGAACGTTATTCTCCACAGGCTTGTTTTTCCATGTCAGTTGCATGACCCCTTCCCTAGAAGATGGCACCTCTATCAGACTCTGCTATCTTGTGGCCACTAGAAAGGATGGAGAGTTCCTTTCCCCATGGCCTTGTTCCTACTGTGAAATGAATGGTGATTTCCACCATGATGACACAAGGGCTTTTGAAAGCACTCCTATCTTTGGGAAGCAGGAAGTTCCTTGAGCTTTGTGTTCCCCACGGAATTCTTGCTCAGTTGGAAGCCTAGGGCACTGTGGTGATCCTTCAACATGTGCGTGTTAGATGTTCTCTCCCCATAGGAACCCTCCTGTTGGCTGAACATTGTTTTCTCTCTAGGCTTCTTACCATGTACCAGAGACCGGGTAGTCCTTCCCCTGGCTCCCATGCATATATTTGATAACGCTGCTTTTCCTCTGGAAACGAGAGGGGCGTAGGCTTCCTTTCTGCAAGGACTGGATTCTAGAGTAATGAACAGCGGATTCCTACAAACCTGATGCATGCGTTCAAAAAGGCCTCTCTCCTCTGGGAGCATGTGAATGCGAGAGCACTGTGTTCCCCACAGACTTTGTCCTCAGGATGAAGGGTAGGTCACTTTTCTATCCCTAGCATGCCTGCAATCTGAAAGTCTTCTACCTGGAGGAATCTTGCTGTTCCTCGAGAGCTGCACTCCCCACAGACTGGTTTCTCAGTGTCAACTTGTGGTGGTGTCCTGACGACTCCACAAGGTGGATTGAATGCTCTTCTCCTTCAGGGAGCAATAGGTCCAGAGAAAGCCTTTTGTCCGTGGGCTTCTTTCCTAGGGGGAAGTTAGGGTTACTTGCCTGGGGCAAAACCGCACACAAGATAGAGGCCTTCTGACACTACATCATTCTTAAAGGGTCTATCCTCCAAGAAGATCTAAACAATTGTAAACATATATGCACCAATATAGGAGCAGCCAACTACTTAAGCCAACTAATAAAATAAAGTGTCATATTGATATGAATACATTAATTGTAGGAGATCTTAACATGCCACTCTCAGTAACAGACAGAACATCTAAACAGAATATCAGTAAAGAAACAAGAGCTTTGAATGACACGCTGAACCAAATGGACCTCATAGATAGATACAGAACATTTCACCCTAAATCACCAGAATACTCCTTCTTCTCAAGCACACATGGAACTTTCTCCAGAATAGACCACATACCGGGTCACAAATCAGGACTCAACTGATACCAAAAGATTGAGATGATTCCCTGCATATTCTCAGGCCACAATGTTTTTTTTTTTTCCCCAAATACTTTTATTTTATTTTTTCAGTGTTACAAGATTCATTGTTTATGTACCACACCCAGTGCTCCATGCAATACGTGCCCTCCTCAATACCCACCACCAGGCTAGCCCGTCCCCCCACCCCTTCCCCTCCAAAACCCTCAGTCCCTTGTTCTGAGTTCACAGTCTCTCATGGTTCTTCACCCCTCCGATTTCCTCCAAATTCATCCCTCCCCTCCCTCTCACAATGTCCTCCATGTTTTT
>JAPYYM010000936.1:0-14091 GCA_028534135.1 Potos flavus
TGTTGGACTGGATTAGGCTGGAAATAGTAGAGATGTGGAGAAGTGTAGTTATTCAAAATACTTGGCACTATATATAGCAGAACTTGCTGATGGTTTTGATGGTGGGAATTCAGAAGAAGAAAATGTCCAGGATGATTCCAAGATTCCGGCTTAAGCAACAGGTTTGCAGTTGTGACATTTCCTAAAATATCTCTAAATGTCATTAAAGAGAAAATGGATTTGTTCTTTGAGTTTTATTACTTCTTTTCCTCTCTGTAGAATCTCAAGGAAATAGCCAAAAAAGCATACAAAAAGATTCATATCATCATTAGTCATTACAGAAATGCAAAACAAAACTGCAATGAGCCTCTAGGATGGCTATTTAAAAATATTAATATAAGGCAGATGCCTGGGTGGCTCAGTCAGTTAAGCATCTGCCTTTGGCTCAGGTCATGATCCCAGTGTCCTGGGATCATGCCCTATGTTGGGGTCCCTACTTAGCATGGCATCTGCTTCTCCTTCTTCCCACTTCTCATGCTCTAACTCTCGCTTTCTCACTCTCTCAAATAGATAAAGTCTTTAAAAATATATATTACTATAATGAAAACAAGTGTTGGCTAGGATGTAGAGAAATTAGAATCCTCATACATTATTGATGGGAAAATCAAATGGTTCAGCCACTATGGAAAACAGTTTAGCAGTTCCTCAAAAAGTAGGATTACCAAATAATCTAGTAATTCTACTTCTGGGTATATATTCCTAACAATTGAAAAAGTACTCAAACACACACACACACACACACACGTTCATAGCAGCAATGTTCACAACAGTCAAAAGGTAGAAATAACCCGAATGCCCATCAATAGGTGAAAGGATAAATTGTGGAATATACATGCAATATGAGGTCATTCAGCCACAAAAAGAGTGAAGTACTGATTCATGGTACGATGTGGATGAATCTCAGAAACATTATGCTAAGCGAAAGAAGACAGCCACAAAAGCTCACATATTATACCATTCCCTTAATATCAAGTTATAGGTAAATTCATAGAGAAACAAAATAGATCATTAGTTATCAAGAGCAGGAATTAAGGAAGCAAGGGGCGTAACTGTTTAATGGGTACAGGGTTTCTTTTGGGGTGTTCAAAATGTTTTAGACATAGTTGTGGGGGCAACTGCAAAACACTATGAATGTACTAAATGCCACTTAATTGTTCACTTTAAAATGGTTAATTTTATGTTATATAAATTTTATCTCATTAAAAAAACTAATGAAAATTTTATTTTTATACTGTAAGATAAAGCTAATTTCCCAAGACATACACATAAAACTGAATATTCTTAGAAAAAGAAGCAGCAAGGTTTTTCATAGCCCAAGTATTCAAAAGGCATTAAATGGCCTAGAGATCATCAGTCTATCATCTATACAACCATTTATTCCCTTAAAAAATATTTATTAAGATTCTATCAAATGCCAGCCCCTACTAACTCAGGGTATATATGGATATGTAATCTATCTTCAAGGAATGGATTTCATAGTACCTAAGTATAAACATGTTAATATGTAAATAAGAATACCTACTTTTGAATCTGTTCATGGGGATACTAACACCTATGCCACTGACTTATGTGGATCAAATGAGAAAACACATAATCAAAGTTGACAGAGAGTCCATCAGCTAATATGTTGGTGTATGCTCCATCAAAGCTGTTTCCCAGGGCTTTTCCTGCTTATTGTTTCCCCACTCTTATCAAACAATGGGGAAAATCTAGCTTTAAATTTATAAACGGGTGGTATATTTTCAGTGGTAGCCATTTCACAGTTATCGGAATTTTTTGTCTATTCTTTCTTTTGGCTCAAGTTATTTTTACCCTACTAAACTATAGATGCTATCTTAGAAGCTATTCACCCAACTTTATTCTACAAATTGAAGAAATTAAAGGTTGGAGCACATGTAAGTATACATTCTTTACATCACTAGTTAGTCCATACTTCAGCCAAGCCCCCTGGGCACCTGCTCAAGGTCTCATGTTATCCATGGTATCCTCCATTTTGTGGCATCTATGTAAGTTTCTAGTTAATAGGATTGATATAGAGTAAAATCTGATTGCCAAAGGGCCAAACCTAATAAATCATAAGTTTGAAATTCTAGTTATCATTATAATAAATTGTAAGTTTGAAATTCTAGTTATCATTAACTAACCATCCAACTCCTTATATATTTTTTCTGAATAAAAAGAAACCACAACTCTATATTCAACTGTACAACACTTAGTTGGAAATCTCACATTGAGTCGTTAAAAAAAGAAAGAAGACTTTATTTTTAACTCTGTAAAACAAGTAAAAACAAACCCAAAATATCATTTTTGAAAAAATTCATAAGTATAGAAATTTATAAAGGAAAAATTAAATAGCATAAAACTAAGAAGTGGCTCCTAATGACAGTTTGGTATGTTTCCTTCCTGTTTTTCATGTGAAATTCATCTTTCAAGTTGCAGCTTCAGGATGAAATAAATAGTTTGATCTACTCTGTATTCCATGTTTCATTTGGAACTTTTAACAAAAGTCAAAAGAGACTGTAACTAATCTTTAGCACATCTGGCCTCTAGGCACCCAGACTCTAATTCCATCCTTGCAACGCCAATTTTACTAAAAATAGATAACTGAGCTCTCCCTTGACTTCTCCCTCCCTTCCAGATGTACCAGCTCTCTTGCTGGGATCCCAGGGCTATTAATTAAAATGAACAAATATAGTTGAACACAAAGCTCTAAATGATCTCCATGGTCCTTTGCTCCAGGGATGGCAGATTCAGATCTTGGAAATATTTCCTACTAAGGAAGATAGGAAAGGAATGAGAAAAGTATTCCTGTATTCAACATTCAACAGGCAATTGTAGAACACTCACTGGGAGTGCTAGGGCTATGCTGTTTGGGGAGTAGAAAGATAAGAGCCCTGCCTGATGCACTATTTAGCTTGGTTGGGGAGAAAAAATACAAACCAATGATAGCTACATTGGTAAACTACAATGATAACTTAGAGGCGGTAAGGGACTCCAGAAGCAAGAACTGAAGACTATAAAGATGTGGGAAAGTAAAGAGCAGGAAAGGGGAGAATAATAGGAATATTCCAAACAGAAACAGAATGTGGGCAGCCAGGGGGCCTGCAGAGAGTGTGCACACACTTATTCTAGGAACTCTAAGAAGTTCATGATTAATCTGTAGGTCATGCTCTGGCAAAGGGAATAGAGTATCTGGAGATGAGTCGGAGGGATACAAGTGAGACCATCTAAGCTCTTGAGAGTAGGCTAAGTAATCTAAACTTGAACTAAAGAGCTACATTTTTTTTTTTTTTTTAACAAGGCATATGGTGAGTACTGGGGTGTATGGAGGAAAATTTCTCTGCCCTTTCCATCCTTCACCTGGTTTGGGCCCTACTTTTAGTTTGTAATTTTTTTTTTTTTTTTTTTTTTTTTGGTAAGTATTTCCTGAGCACCAATTTTGTGATGAGGATAGTAACTGAAAAAGAGCAAGAATAAAAACCAGACATCTTACCTGCGTTCCAGGAGGCTTAGAATTTCTTAGTGGAGAGAGTTAAGTCTATGAACAATTACAAAATGTTTTGACTAGTTCCTAGAGGAGAGATAGAGTGGGCTATGTGGTGAGAGCAGAGGGTGAAAGAGAGGTTTAGTGAGACTGAAAGTTAATGAGCTATTTTCATAGAGCTTACAACAACTGACAGAACACTGCTCCCCCCACAGAAGGCCTCCAAGAGATCCAGCCCTGGTCACATAGTGCCCTGGGGCTGGCAGAAGACTAGAGGAGTTTGCAATGGCCAAGAAAGCCAGGGTCAAAGGGTCAGGCTGGACATGTCCTCTCCACGTGGACCCAGATACCCCCTGTGGCTCCTCTCCTGCCCTCCTTATCCCAGTCTCCTAATTATCCTCCTTAGGTCCTTCCTCTCCTCTGACCTCCCCAGACCCTCACTACTCCCACCTGTGCTCATTTTCCCCATCACCTAGCTCTGCTTTCTCTGACCCTACTTCTTTCTCCCTTAAATAATGCACACTAGCTAGGAACAATTTCTTTCACTTTTTAAAAAAACTTAATTATATTCCTGAGTTCCTTTTTCTGGGCGGGGGGGGGGCGACGAGGTTAGTTATACATTTGCTTTTCCAAGAAGCAAAAAAAAAAAAAAAAAAAGAGGGGGAGCATCCTTCTTGTATATAGGTCTGCATTGTTTTTTAAATGCAGACTGAGACTGAAAGGGAAAACAAAAACAAAAACAAAAAAGGAAATTAAAAAGTTTTCCACCCTCTTAGGTGGTTATGCTGTGTGGTTTGTCCCCTGACTTTAACATCAAGCAGCCAATGTGTTTAAAGTACAATTAGTGATGAGTTACAAATGGCCTCCTTACCATTGTTACTTGTGATGCCTATTTTAATTCATTTCATAATCCCAATGTCACCTAAAATATGTCCTCCTAACACATGGATCGGTATTACTGTTTTACCATATGAAGTTTAACGTATTGTAGTAATATTTTCACAGCTGAATCCTGCACAAAGCTGCCTATTTTCTAAGGGTGTGCTAAAATACATGTAATGTGGGAAGCAGGGATTTCTGGCAAAAAGAACATGTGCAGATAAATCACATCTCTACTACTTGCCAGTTTTGCCACTTTGGGCAGGTTTCTTGACCTCTACAAGCTTCTTTCCCAATCTGTAAAAGGAGGATAAGTCCTTGCTTGAGGATTTCCTTGAGATCCCCCTGACCAGCCTGCTTGCCGGCCTTCTTTATTCTCTTCCTCCCAATACTGTCTATTGAGTGCAAATGGTTACTGACTAGAGAACTTGCTATGAAGTTTAAATAAGATACATGAAGCACTGATTCCAGGGCAGGCACATCATCAACATCTGACACATAAAAACCATCTAATAAAGGTCAATTCGTTATTATTGCCTATATGGTTTATCAAATAATTTACTAAGCAAACACTTTTACAGCTTCTGAAAAATGGGGAATGCTTACTTGTTACTGTGTACAGATGCCACAGAAGCTTAACAGTTATTTTTTTCATTTATTACTAACTATAGATTCTTACAAGCTAAAAATAAACGGGCACAAATCAGTTACTAGTCACCTGTAGAAGATGGCACATTAGCATTTAAAAAAAATAAGTTCTTGGTTGATTTTTAAATGATGGAGGTAAAAATCCTTGTTAAACTACAGAAGGGTGGAGCTGATAAATTTTTAAATCAGTGCTTTTTAATGTAACAGTTCACTCTTTAAAATTTTAATGTGTATTACAAAGACAATATAAAAAATGGCACACATCAGTCTAAAATGATAAAAATGTCATTATGACCTTCATGGATTTTTGTCTAGCCTAACTAATCCCAGTAAACCCTACAGATTGAAGAATGCATCTTCAATCATTTCACTGCTTTTGCCCTTGATTGTGGGGTGTTCTCTGTTTTTTTTTTTTTTTTTTTTTTTTACATTTCTCACTAATACATCTTTTCTTTCTTTCTTAAAAGAATAACATTAAAATGAGAAGGCTTTAAATGAAAGTTAGTGACTTGTCAAGGGGACTGGCTTAGATCCTGATACTATAGATTTTACTTGTTTTAATTATATCGGATGTGTCTAGTGTGTGCTTTGCTGTTTTAAAGGAATCAGCATCTCTATTTTGAAAGCTTTACAGTTTTGTTTTAAGAAACCCCTTGTGGTAATTTTTGTCATGCAAATTTCTGTTTGAAAGAACAGACTCACAAGGTACTAAAATTAAAGTGGTCCTATTTCTGGCCAATGTATCTGATATTGATGCAAGAACAAAGAAAGAGTCATAGAAGGAAAACATAAAGAAGAAATCTGAGGGCCTGGCGACAGCATCTCTGCCTGTGTGCCTAGGACGGGTCTGATCTCAGACTGTCCTTCGAGGGGTACACTACTGCCCCTCACCCAGCAATAGGAATGAGGTTTACATCGCATCCTATTAAAAGAGTGAGGGAATACTGACAAAGTACAGGCTGTCTTCGAGTTGGACACTTTTACAATGAAAAATTCTGCAAGACTGTAGAAATGAGATCATTTATTTCCTGGAAAGGGCTCTATTAAGGATATTGAGTTATTCAAATACTAAATATTGTTAGGCAGTAGATTGGTGAAGAGTGAGAAAGAAGTAATGTTGGAGGAGGGTTATGTGGCAAAGGAGAGCACTGAAGGTTGAATGCTGGGGAGGCTATGAGAGGGTCCCCACAAACCAAACCTCACTTACTTCACAGTTTTGCCAGAGGCCAGTCCCACAGTTTTCCAAAGAGAAGCAATCTCTGCCCTTGTTTGCTCTACTGCCCAGACATTTTGTCTCCCCCAAAGCAATCCAAAAAATCTACCTTTCCAAACCAGAGCAAGTCATCATCTGCTGAGGCAGATGATCTGACTATATTTCCCCCTTACTTCACACTCAGTTATGGTGGCAGATATCCCATCAATAGTATCTCTTCCAAAAGAGGAGTCTAGTTATCCAAAAAAGAACGGAAGAGAGAAATTTAGACAACTGTAGAAGAGTTTCTAATTTTGAGTAGGGGGCCACTATGTGTAAGGCAAGCCAGAAATGTTGGAGGGTTGCCTTCTGCTCTTGCTGAAATGTACATAGCTGATACTAATGTGTTACTCCAAACCCATTAGTTCACTCAGATCTCAAAGTTATTTTCCCCACTTTGGCTTCGATTTTGATTTGGGGAATGGTAGCAGTAGGAGGCAGGGGCAGTGTTAGCTAACCTCCAGGGCAAGAGCTACCTACCACTGGTACATTCATAGAAGACATTTTTTTTCCAGAGCAGTCTTTTTCAAATACTTAACAAACTGCTTGGTATAAAAAGTTAATTTATAAAAAATTCTTTACTACTACTAACAATAGTGGGATCCCAGATGAGGCAGAAATCTTTAGAGGAAAAAAAAATCATTTCAACTCTGGGCAGTTTGTAGTAAAGATAATAGGAAGTCACTAATGATTTCTAGTAAGTTATGGATACAGTTTACATATTCTACAGGTTTATAAAATGCAAAACTAAATAAGCCATTTTCCCCTCACCTTCAACATCATCATCACAAAGAAGAGAGATCAATGTTTAATGGCCTATGTCCTATAAAACTCATGTTCTTAATTTAGGAATATCACCCAAGGAACCCTTTATTTACACAAACACTATTTTTGAGAATAACCAGGGCTGTGGTATATTCTAATACCAAATATTCCAGAGTGATCAATTAAGGGTTTGGACTAAATCTCTGCAGATAGTTTATAGGAGCCAGGAACAGGGACTTAGGTAAAGGCAGAATAAGATGTTACTCTCTCTTTGATGAGAAACATACTAAAGTAAAGAGGTCTAATATGCAATGAATTTTCCCTTTCTATGTACTTCTTTATCTTCAAATCTTAAAGTTTGCAAGTCAGTACAAACGGGGATCAGTTAGGTCTTAGCTAGGTTTGGGGAAAGAAGAACAGAAGCTCTAAACACATTTGAAGGCAACATGGGGTGCAGAGAACTGGAGCAGCTGGAGAGTTCAAGCAGCTTCCAAGAGCTGCCCCTTGAAATATGGGTGCTATCTCAGGGTCTTCTGCATATTCAAAAGGCAGCCAAAATCTCTAGAAGTCATGCAGCATGAGGACCGTCATGATTCTATAGGGGCAGGGAAATTAACCATGATCCTAGAAATGTAATATTCCTTGAGTTAAAAATAATTTATTTTTCAGGCACCTGGGTGACTCAGTTGGTTGAGCGTCTGCCTTCAGCTCAGGTCATGATCCCAGGACTCTGGGATCAAGTCCCGCAGCATCGGGCTCCCTGCTCAGTGGGGCATCTGCTTCTTCCTCTATCCTTCCCCCTGCTCCTGTGTGTGCTCTCTCAAATAAATAGAAAAAGTCTTAATTTTTTTTTCCAGCATTTCCAAGAGCCAGACATCATACTACAAAGATCTCAGTTAATTTTCACAATAACTCAATGAAATGGTTATAATCATTATAATCATTTTTGAAGATAAGTGAACAAAGGTTCCAGGAGAGTCAGCATTTTACCCAATGTCATGTAAAGATTAGGGAGCAAATCTAAATCATAACCAGATATGCTTAAACTTTTAACCATCATGAGGTACTAATTTTAGCAGGACAAACAATCTATAAAACTTTACAGATTTCTTATGAGAGGAAATCAAACACTATGCCTTCTCAAGACAACCCCAAACCTTGGCCATGAGTAGGTAATCCTTAGTTCATGCAATTCATTAACTTCTATCCTAAATTACAAGATAAAGATCATATATAAGATTTCCTCAGAAGATGGGCATCTGTGCACATAAAGCATGATCAGGGCACAAGACACAAGGCTGAGGTACTCAGTTTCCCTTTTAGAGATCATTAAATATTGACCCTCCATTAAATATTGCTATTCCCCATGGTAAAAGGCTAATCGTGGTGTCTCTGGTATGAAGGATGTCAATCAGCAGTAAATGCTAATTCCATAATTCCCATGCAGTTCAACTATTTGATGCATACATCTATACCATTATGGCTAATGCCTACATTTCAAGGATTTTGGACAGTTTCAAGCAATCATTTTTCAATGGGAATAATTTGAACAATAGATTTATAAGACAAATGTTTTCTAAAAAACACCCTTCTATTATCTCGTTATTATACAGCACAACAAAGGAACTGCTTAAATGTTATAAAGACACTAAGAGATTACTGAGCTTGTCCCAACTCACATGGTTATAAGCATTAAAGTCTATTTGATGAACAAATAATAAGTTTAAAGGGTATATGATAAATTAACCACATCTTGGGGCGCCTGGGTGGCTAAGTGGGTTAAGGCCTCTGCCTTCGGCTCAGGTCATGATCTCAGGGTCCTGGGATCGAGCCCCGCATCAGGCTCTCCGTTCAGCGGAGAGCCTGCTTCCCCCTCTCTCTCTGCCTGCCTCTCTGTCTGCTTGTGATCTCTCTCTCTGTGTCAAATGGATGAATAAATCTTAAAAAAAAAAAAAAAAAAAAAAATTAACCAGGTCTTTGGTGGAGGTGAGAGGGAAGTGGGAGAGGAAATGGGTGAAAAAAAAAAAAAAAAAAAGGAGAAAGAGGGTGAAAGAAACAAAAATGTAGGAGAGAATTCTAAAATAATTGGATGCTTCCTTTCTGTACTCTGCTCTTAGCAAAAGTAGATTCAGAATTCTTGCTTTTCCAAATGCTGATAATGACCTTTATGTTTCTTTCCTAATTTTTTATGTTTATCAATTTTATTTTTTCCCACTTAACCAGTTTTAAAGTTTGAAATCTTGCTTTCATTTCCTTTTGGCTATACCCAGAGTAGCTGATGAGATGTAAAAAATACTATTTATTAGAGTAAAAAGCTAATTTAAAAAATCCAATGATAAGAATTATAATTACTTTTCACTAAAGATTTAATTATACATAGATAACCTCCAATTACAGAAATAGTGGAGAGATGGGAAAGAAAAAAAAAAACAAAACTGAAAGCACCCAACAATTATTTTTGCAATGAGTATAGAATCTCAGGTCCTTGAGACTGTGTGAATCAAAACTTTCTTGGATTCACACTAACTCTGTAAGTGTTTTCATATCACCTAAAATTGAAGTGAAATAGAGATTCACAATATCTGGGTTCAAAATTCTGATTATATCAGCCACTTCCTTGTAGTGGGTACCTTTAGATTTTAGACTGTGCCTCTCCTGATTATAGGAAGTATTTACTTGTCCCTCATCACTATCTCCTTAGCTGAAAGATGAAATGTGCTAAATGTGCACTATTGAATAATATAATATTGTGGTGATTTATAAAGGGTAGTAATGTTCTAGCAATTTATTTATATAGATTGCATATTCTACCTACTTATGAAATGCAGTACTAAACAGGCCATATTCTCTCACCTTCAAAATCATGCTCACAAGGAAAAAATATATTTGTAAAGCCATATAATGGCATCCTATGTTCTACATAACTCATTTTATTTTTGTGCGTGTTTTTTTCTTTTTTTTTTTAGTAGACTAAAATTTACACAGGGGACAATGTACAACTTGATGGGTGATTTCAAGTTAAATGACCAAAACGTATTTTCATCATTTTGTTACATAAAATACACTCAAGTTATTGGCAGATGTTTAATTTCCAAATCAATAAGCTTCTTTCTCAGTCTTTTAAGTCTGATGACTGGCTATTAAGCTTGTGGAATTCATACTTTGAACAAATGGAACATTGACCTAGAAGTTTATTTGTGTGTCTGTTTTTCTTGTTTGCTTTTTTTCAAATCAAATGATTTATTTTTTAAATTAAAAATACTGTTTAACTTACAACCTAAATCTGACTATGTAGGTCAAATATTGACCCCCATCAACTACAGAGGAGAAAGCTTTTCAGTCATAGGACCAAAATAGATAGATGGCTATTATCATCAGGTCAAGCAATATTAATCCACCATCAAACTAAAGGAGCACCAAAAATGACAACTGTTACTTAAAAAAAATAATAATCACAGCCCAAATGATGGCATTCAGCTTGAGATACATTTCTTCCACTCCCCCAAAAGTTGATATATTTTGATGTCTTACCACTAAAGTGATGGAGAATCACAGACTGAGGGGCCCTCAGAGATGTTCTTCAAATATTTAAAAGAGTATAAAACAAAAAAGAAACTGTATTTAAGAACTCGTGGCCTTCACAATTGTTATATTTATAGCAAATGATTAGCCTTTCGTGGTCAACGGGGGGTGTCTTAGAATTTAGCTCTACTTGAACAATTTTCTGGCCACATTCAGCCACTAGCATCAGCTCTTATGGCAAGCCATCTTTAAAATTAGGGTATCCTCCAGGATGACAAGTTAGTAACTTTTGACTTTGAAAATTTCAAACGTATTTCTAAAAATAATTAGAGTCTCTATGTACTTAACACCTAACTTTAACCACTGCCAATTTTCTGCTCTTGTATTTCATATATCCCTCCATTCACCACTCCACCTCCAACTTCACCTCCAACATGTGGGTGCATGCACCCCTACCTTTTGTTTGCTTCTGTCTGAAGTACATGAAAGTCAATCTCAAGCATCTTATTTTTTCATCTTTATTACTTTTGTGTGTACCTCTAAGAGACTTAAAAATTAAGCCAAATATATTTTCACATCCAACGAGATTAACAAAAATTCACAACTATCATCCAAAGTCCAAAAATTTTTAAATTGTCTCCAAATGCCCTAATGTATCTTTTTCAAATAGTTTGTCTGAATGGATTTTGTTAGTTTCCAGTGGAATTACACTATTGTTTTCATGGTATGATATTACATGACATCTGAAATCAACCTTTGTAAATAGTATTTTTTGAACCTATTAATTTCCTAATTAACTTTATCAAATTCCTCAGGTATGGAAACAAACAAAAACAAAAAAATCAAACTTTGCATAGGATAAAACAAACATGAATAGTAATCACTCAAATTCAAGTCAGTATTAAAAATCAGTAAAAATCATAAGGCACACAAAGTTATTATTTTAAGAGACACTCTTTTAGACATGATTATATAAATCAGTTTGGGAGTAATACAAACTTAAAGATGAAGAATTTAAATTGAACTGAAGCTTTTGAATTTCCTAGCTATTTTGGATAAGTTTGAATCTATATTGCTTCACAGTCTTCTTATATGAGGAATAGCACTAAGTACTTCTGTACAAAAATTTGTGAAGATCAAGTGAAAATATGCTAGAAATCACTCAGCACACAATGTAAGCAGCCACAAAATGTTGGCTCAATATGTTCTATGTAAATCTGATCTTAGCTGTAGTGAAAATTCATTCTTCCATCCCAGGGGGCTTCTTAGTCTTTTTGTTCTCTGAACTTTTCGTAAGCCCTCATCTACTAGATCTCCTCACTTCCCATCTTCCCAGTTAAGACGCCATGGTCAAGTATCATTTCTCCTTTGCATACACCCTTCCCTTCCTTGCCCTTCTGCAACTTTGAAACAAAGTTTGACAAAATCACATCCTGATAAAACTCAACATTCCACCTACTCTACATCTGCACCCATGAAGCTGCAAGTGCCTGAAGAAAACCTCACGTTGTTACTATTTGGTTTCACGTAACTTCATATCCAGAAATTTCAAAATGAGTCCTTATTGCTGCCGGCAGTTATTGGAAAACTTCTCAGCTCATCACACTCTCTCGGTTATGACTATTTTCCACCTTTTTTCTTTAAACCCCTTTCTCATGTCTTCCTCTAGCCTCACTTCCCACTGGTGAGCTTGCTGCATGTTTCACAAGCCAACTTAGAGTAATGTGAAGAGGACGTCTCAGGCAACATCCTGATTTGCATCTGCAATCTCTCACCCTACATTCTTCTACGATATCTCTTATCTCCAATATCTTAACTACAGGACTGTCTTTGGAACTGTCTAACTACATTCATTTTTTTGGTGAGCTGTTCCATTTTCTCCATTTTAAAAACCTCAATACGCCAACTCCTAGATTTACAGCTCCAGCTCAGACCTCTCTTCCAGACATCACCATTATTCCACAAACACTAATGTATCAATACCAAAGGTGAACTTCTGATCTTACACCAAAACCTATTCTACTAATAGCTATCCCTATCTCAGCAGACACAAGGTCATTCCTTCAGCTGCTCACACCATCCTTCCCTTGCCTTTCTCTCTCACACCTTACATCCAATCCATCAGAAGATCTCATTGCCTGAAACCTGAAAATATATGCATACTTTGAGGTGTCTGGATGGCTCAGTAGGTTAAATGTCCGACTCTTGATTTTGGCTCAGGTCATGAACTCAGAGCCCCATGTTGGCTCTACGCTGGGCATGGAGCCTGCTTAAGATTCTCTCTCTCCATCTCCCCACCGCCCACTCCACTTCTAAACACAAAAGGAAAAAAAAAGAAAATATATGCAGATTTTGACAATTTCTTCCCAGCTCCATTGTGAGGTCTACTATTCTCTGAATCACCATATTCTCTGATACTCAGTAGCCTCATCCCCCCAACCCCTGCACTACCCCCACTCACCTACTAGCCATCTATACTTTATTTTTTTTAAGATTTTAAGTTATTTGAGAGAGAGTGAGAGCGAGCGCATGCGAGCGCAAGAGAGAGTACAAGCAAAGGGGGGGAGCAGGGAGAGGAAGAAGCAGGCTCCCTGTTGAGTAGGGAGCCTAATGTGGGACATAATCCGAGGACCTTGGGATCATGATCTGAGCCAAAGGCAGACGCTTAACCAACTAAGCCACCCAGGCATCCCCCCCATCTATAACTTTTAAAACTTAAATCATTAAACTCTTCAGTCTAATCTTGCTAGAAATTCCCCATTTCTCTCAAATTAGTAGTCAAATAGTCTTCAAGGGTATCTATATACTGGACTAATCACATATATATTCTCATGTGCTGTGATCCTACTTGGTCATGCTGCTTGGGACACGCTAGCCTCTTGATTTTCCTTTGACATGCCAAGCACACTCACATTACGGCCTTTACACCAGCTGTTTCTGTCCTAGGAATACTCTTTCCCCAGAGTTTATGCTTGGCTTACTGCCTCATTCCTATGTATGCTTGCTTGTTTGTTTTTGGTAGCTATGAAAAAGTTCTGTACCCAAGCAACCCTGCCTTCATTTATCACCCTCTTTAGGCTGACAATTGGACTCTGCTTGCCCTAAATAAACAAAGAATTGTCCAGGCTAAGTTGCTAGTTACACTGGTTTCCTCTCCTGTTTGTCATTGTGAATATGGAGGTATAATTGCAAGCATAATAACAGCCTCCACTTACCGGGTTCCAAGTGAACTTGGAGCAGGTATTTGTATACGTTAAACCTGATCCTCATAGCACCCCTATGCAGTAGGTTTTAGTTTATCCAGCTATCTATCCAAATATCCAGCTGTCTATATCCATCCATCTATCCGTCTCTACCCATCTATCTCTACCCATCTATCTCTAATCACACACCCGTCTCTATCCACCCACCTCTGTTTGTCTAGCATTCTCTTATGCGCCCTGTCACTCTCTCTCTCTCTCTCGCTCTCTCTCTCGCTCTCTCGCTCGCTCTCTCGCTCGCT
>JAPYYM010000937.1:0-14091 GCA_028534135.1 Potos flavus
CCGCCCGCACCGGGAGTCCCAGGTCCAGCCCCCTGAGCGGCGGGCGGGGACAAACGAGTTCCCCTAAAGGGGCCCCTGGGAGCGCAGTGACCCCTGCGGGGGCGCCCCGGAGCGAGGCTCGGCGCTCCCAGCCTCAGAAGAGCCTCCGGGAGAGCCGGCCCAGCCCCCTCCCCAGTTCTCAGCCCCCTCCCCAGCCCACAGCAGTCCGAGAGCGCAACCCGGGGGGCGGGGAACCTCCCCCCAGCCCAGCGGCCGCCTCGGAAGGCGCATGCGTCCCTCTCGGACCGGAACGTGCGGGTTCGCGCGCCGCCTGCCGGCCGCCGGGAGCAGCGCAGGAGCTCTGAGCCCCTCGAGTCGTGTGGCGCCCCCTCCTGGTCTCTGTGTGCGCGACGGAGCTTCAGCCCTCAGGAAGCTGAGCCCAGGCACCCACCGCAGGGCGCTGTGACCGGAATGCATGGAGATACCAAGAATCAAAGTGTAAAGTCAATTTATAAAGGTCAACTGCTTTCCTACACACTAGTATAAACGATCGGAATTTGGACATTGAAAAATGGTATTTTTAATAGCCATTTAACATCCCCCAAATTGAAGTCCTTAGGTACGACCCTAACAACATATGTAAAAATCTGCATTCGGAAACATAATGAGCCTGCTGAAACATCGCAAACAAGATCTAAATTAATGCAGAGATGTTAGTTTTCCATGGTCCACAGACTCAATATTCTTAAAATGACAATTCTTCCTAATTTGATGCACGGATTAGGCTTCATCCCAACCAAAATGCAAGCAAAGCTGGTTGCTAACCCTAGAATACACAACCTAAGACTGAGGAATAAAGCTGGAGAACTCACACCCACACTGCAAGACTTACAGAAATACAGTAAATGAAGTATAGTAAACTACAGCAACGAAGGGAGTGGTCTTGGCGAAGGACTAGACATGGTGGGTGGAACAAAGTGGGTCCCCAAAAGACCCACATGGGAAAAAATGACAATAGACACCAACTTTACAAGCTACCCAAAAATGCATTCAAATTTAATAGACTGAAATTTACAATGCAAACTATAACAATTCTGGAAGAAACCATACAAGAAAATCCACATGACCGTGGGTTTGGTGATATTTTTATTTACAATAACAAAAGCCAATCCACGCAAGAAAAAAACCGGCAACATGGATTTTAATAAAATAAAAAAATGTGGATTTTGTACATGTCAGTATAAATTTGTCCAAACTCTAGCAACAGTGAACCCTAAGGTAAACCGTGAACTCAGGGTGGTAATGATGTGTCCCTGTAGGTTCGTACGTTCCACAGAGGAGTCCTCTGGTTGATAACAGGGCAAGCTGTGCATGTGTGGGGCAGGGGGTGTCTGGGAAATCGCCACACCTTTCCCTCGGGTGGGGGCAGGAGAGGGGTGGGGCACTTGGAGGGGCTGGGAGTGGGGCGCAGGCGCACCCGGAAAGGGGCCTGAGGGGGCTGGAGGCAGTGTGTGGAGACCAAGAGTGGCCGGTGGTGAGTCAGGGTCTGGAGAAGTTGCCGTTCCCGGAGCGGGTGCAGAACAGAAGGTCGACTGTGCTGGCGAAAATATCACCTGGATACATTACCAGATGAGGAGACCCAGGCACCGAGCAGTATCAGTTGTAGGGGCTAATAAGCTCAGTGACCACGGGGCGTCTGCCACAGAGCAAATACAAGGTTGGAAAGAGGATATCCTCAAAATTATTACTCAGAAAGCACTCTTTTTTACAACTTTGGGCTGAACTTGCTAGAAAAGGTCATCTTATGCATCTTCCCTAAAAAAAAATGCAAGTAATGCATTCTGGAAGACTGTTTCAATAAAATCAGGTTATGCAAGAGACAAGATATATAGCTCTTTTTTTCACAGCAGAGTTACTTGAAAACAATTAAGCACTCTAGGAATATTGAGGAACTCTTGAGTCTTTCTGGGTAACTTACCCCTCACAGGGCTAACTGGTGCTCTGCACACGGGACCCAAAGAATTTTCACACACACACACACACACAGGCTCCACCCCAAGACTTGCGTAAATGAATTAAAGTCTTCGCTTCATGTTTCATCTTCACTATTGTCCTGTAAAATATGGAGTGTCTGGTCTCTGGACCGATGTTACTTACTGAATTATGTGTATCTTACATCTCTTGCAAAGGGAATTTAACGCAGTTAATTGTCCCAATTTACATGCAAGATTTCCGAGGCTGCCTAGGGACCTTCCTCCCCAGCACTCCTCAAACTCAACACTGTCCCCAACTCCACGGGATCTCATTCTGCTCGCTCTGTTTTCCGTGCATCTCATGGAGATTTGCCACGACCAGAGTGCTGGTTGCAGCTGGAGAGGCAAACGAGCCTAGGGAGTGATGTAATCATTGCATGTGATCATTCAGTTACCAGTGGCCAACACAGCGGTTTTAGGGCTCAGATACTTGGACCCGCCGTTTGCCCACCATGCCTTGGGTTCTGAACCCACTTTCTTCTGGAGGGCGATGCCTCCTGCGCACTGATGTCTCCGCTCCCTTCCCTGGTCAGTGTGGAGCCTCAGGACTTCTTACCAACAGGCTGAGCAGGAGAAAAGATACTATTGTATATACTTTCAAACTTCTGAGGGAAAGGTTTGTGTTTGTGTCCATTCCTGAGGCCCCGCAGGGTGTGGGAGCCAGAACCAGCAGTGAGAGCTCCCACCAATCCCAGAGACCACGTTGCCCTCCAGGTGTCACCCTCCCCAGGGGTCCTTTGGACCACCTGCCAAAGCCTGGCCTCTTCATCCTTTGACCGGCGACCCGGACCCCCACCGCCCACTGTCCGGGGCTCTTCCTCTCCTGCCCTGCTGGGAAGCTCAGGTCCCCGAGTGGGCTTGCCCTTCTGTGTGATGCTGGGCCTCCTTCCCCTCCTTCACCTGGCCAAACCCCGGGCTCAGGTCAGTCCCCCTGCACGCTCCCCGAAAACCCGCATCCCCTCACTGACGGGCCCCCTGCTCCCGGCAGCCGCTGGTGCTGACCCTCAGCGTTCCGCTGGTCCTTTCTCTCCCTTTGGCTCCTAGGTGACAATCTTGGCGTGGTGGAGGCAGTCAGAGTGGGACTCCCTGGGCTCCCCTCCTCTTGTGGGCCGGCTTCTGACCCCATCCCTGCTCACCACCCCAGAGGCCTCCAGACTCCGCTGTCCACCAGATGCTTAACTGCTCTCTCTTAATCAGGTCATTCCTGTCCACGGGCGCGTGGGTCACATCACCCCGGAGAACATTGCCGGCCCTCCGTGGGTCCCGCACACCCTGCCAGCGACTATTCCCGCAGGCAGGCTGTCTGTACTTGTTGTCCCCCCCCGCCGCATCCCTTCTGAATCCGCTGGAATCAGCTGCCCCTCCCGCAGTCACTGTCTCACCCCAGGGGACCTCCACATCTGACCAGCGTTAATCCTCCTTTACCTCGCCGCACAGCCAGCATTTGACCGGGGCCATCTGTCCACCGTGTGGGGGAAATCCCTTATTTCCCTGGCCTTCGGAACATCGCCTTCTTTGTCTTTGTCCTTCAGCAGCTGGCTCTCCTCCCGGCTCCTGGTGCATCCCCTGACCTTGGATCTGGGATTCCCGCAGCCTCGCTGTCCCGGTAAAGGGGGGGTCCCCCGGCTGTGACAGGGTTTCTTTCTTCCTGTGCATACTCATCTTCATCCTGTGACGGAGTCGTGCGGGCCCACGCAGACCCCCGAGGCCGGGGCCGGGCACCGCTACTCTCACCGGATTCCTGACCTCTGTCTCCGGACTCTATCTAGCCTGTGATCCAGCTCTGGCAGCAGAGAGTGGCTCTTTAAAAACTGGTCGCATTGTGTCTCCCCTTGACTCAAAACCCTCCAATGGCTTCGGTGTCAGCAGGCACCAAGGATGCCCTCAGCACACCTTCCCACGCCTCCCCTCTGCCTGCAGAGCTCTCCTCCCAGCGATGCCGCGTCTGCACCCACGCCCAGGCCTGCAAGCCCCGTAGGGGCCACCTGCCCCTTCCCAAAACAGGACACTCCCATCGCTGCTTTCCTTCGCTCGTGGCCACTGAGACTCTCCTGACACCCCGCACACGTCCTCGTCCATAATCCGTCCCCTGACCTCAGCCCGAGCCCACGGGGCTGCGCGCAGTTCTCGGGCCCGGGATCCCACGCCGCGCGGGGAGGGGCGCAGAGGAACATGGGGTGGGTCAGGAGAGCAAGCCCCCCCACCCCCCCCACCCCCGGCAGCTGTGCACATCCCAGTCTCGGCTGGGGGGGTGGAATCTGCACCCCACACGCTTCCCGGGCTGGTCAGTCCCCAAGATTCGCTGCTGCTACGCCACCGTTTCCTACGGTGGCAGGAAAGCGAGCCTGATAGCTCACTTCTTTCTGGATGAATCCATTCACTTCTCTGTTCACCTACGGACACACAGCTTGGCTACTTCCAAACTTTGGCAGTTATGAATAAAGCTGCTGTAAAATTCACTGTAGATTTTGTGTGGATGTGTTTTCAACTCCTTTGGGTAAATACGAAAGAGCATAATTGCTGGATTGTCTAGTTTTGTCCTCCAGAGCGTCCGCACGGATCTGCACCCCGCCGGCCGGGCGTGGGGCTCCCCACACTCGCACCCTTGCCGGCACGTGATGTGGTCGGTGTGGGGGATTGGGGCCCTTCTCATGGGGCAGTGGTGTCTCGTTGTTGTTTTAATGGGCATTTCCCTGATAACTGGGATGCGGAGCATCTTTTCCTATGCTTTCCATCTTTATGAATTTTAGTTTCCAACATTCCCAGGGGAAAGAAAAGAGATGGTTTTTGGTTGGAGTTTCCTGGCAAATTGAAGAGGTAGCACTCATGTGTTCACAGGGCAGATGGTGTGGCTCGGGAACGTGGGTGCGTGACACCTGGCAAACATCTGGAGAAGGAGTTTCCGCAAGGAGACAGCACACTGAGCCCTGAGTATTTTGACTTGAGCTCATCACGAGGCGCTCCTTGAGGTTAGAGAGGTCCCGAGCTGCTGTTTTAACCACAGGCAAACGGAAGCTTTCTGCAAAGACCATCCCTAACGAAGAACTGGCATATTGAGTAAAACATGTTCCCTCCCTTTAACAGAACCTCCTGTATTGATAGATGGAAATGTCTGTGCACGTGCGTGTGTGTGTGTGCGTGTCTGTGAGCAAGAACACCACTCCTCCAGATTTGTTCAAACTGGTTCAACACCGTTTCTTTTCTTATTTATTTATTTATTTGACAGAGAGAGAGAGAGAGATCACAAGTAGGCAGAGAGGCAGGCAGAGAGAGAGAGGGGGAAGCAGGCTCCCTGCTGAGCAGAGAGCCAGATGCTGGGCTCCATCCCAGAACCCTGGAATCATGACCCCAGGCGAAGGGGTTGCTTCACAGACTGAGCCCCCCGGGCGCCCCTCAACGCCCTGTTTCAGTTCAAGTCAAAGGCTGGTTTGGAAGATTTTTGGTGTCATGTGTCATCTACAGTTTAAGATCCAAGCTGATCAAATGTTGAGTAAGAATTTATTTCTCTTTATATCATGTTTCCTTGTTGAAAGCACAATTTTTTAAGAGAAAGAAGGTCAATGCCTCCCATTTCAATTTATTTATTTTTTTTAAGATTTTATTTATTTATTTGACAGAGAGAGAGACACAGCGAGAGAGGGATCACAAGCAGCGGGAGTGGCAGAGGGAGAAGCAGGATTCCTGCCGAGCAGGGAGCCTGACGTGGGGCTCCATCCCAGGACCCTGGGATCATGACCTGAGCCGAAGGCAGACACTCAACGACTGAGCCACCCAGGCGCCCCCTCCCATTTCAATTTAAAAGGTGAAATGGAGGGGCACCTGAGTGGCTCAGTGGGTTAAAGCCTCTACCTTCGGCTCAGGTCATGATCCCAGGGTGGTGAGACTGAGCCCCAAGTTGGGCTCCGTCCCGGCGGTGGAGTCTGCTCGAGACTCTCTCTGTCTCTCTCTCCTTCTGCTTCTCCCCCACACCGTGCACGCTCTGTTTCCTGGGGAAAAAAAAAAAAGTGTAATGAACTATTCTCTTGCCAACAGACACAGAAATATGTGAGTTTCCTTCTCCCCATCCGCAGAGCCGATGGAGCTGATCCAGTATCTTTGCTGAGCCCCGGGTGGAGTGCGCAGGGGATCCCAGTGCGCTCCCGTACGTCTGCCGCTCCCCCGGCCTCCGACGCCAGCCCGGCCTCTGCTGCCCTCCGCCCGCGGTCTGCCCTCCGCCCGCGGTCTTCCCTCCCGCAGCCGCACCGCCCGCCTCTCCGGGGCCCCGAAGCTCCTCTCTTCCGAAGTCCACCAGCCCGTGTGGTGTGTTTCTGCCGCGCGCTTGCTTCTGCGGTCCCCCCTGCGCGATCGCCAGGCTCTTCCTCTCCAACCATCAGGACAGGCCCCGGGCCGGTGTCCACGCGGCTTTGTCAGCAGGCTGCCGGCTCCAAACTCAAACCGCTTCCCGAAGCTGCGGCGCCGCCTGAGTTACGGACGCTTGTCGGACTGGATGGACCCGCAGCGACGTGGACCTGATTCAGGACACAGGCCCTGAGCGCCCTCCGCGCCCGGCCCTCGGGGGCCAGGATCCCGGAGACGACGGAGTCCGGCAGAAACGCGGTGCCGGAGCGCGCGGAGCCTGCTCTCCCCCGCGGAGCCACAATCGGCCGCGCGGACCCACAGGTCTCGGACGCGCATCACCGGCCGCGCGCGGCCGAAGGGGTCGGGGGGAGGGCGTGGGGGCGGCGAAGGCGCGGGGGGTGGGAGGAACGAGCCCCCCGTGTGCGCGGGGGGCATCCCCAGACCCCGGGGACGCCAGAAACCACCGAGCCCCCCCAACCCCGGACAGGCCTTCCCTCTGCACAAAGTGTGCTGCATCCTTGCGACGGGGATGCCCAGAACTACCGAGAGCACAGGACGGTGATGGCGGCAGGCTGAGGCCGCGCGCAGCGGGGTCCCCCCCGGGAGAGCTCGCCCTGCACGTGACCCCCGCCCCTGCGCTGAGCCGAGAGCCCCGGGCGCCCGCGGGGGCAGAGGAAGGAGGGGACGCGCAGGCGCAGTGACTCCCGACCCGCCTGCCGACCGCGGTTGCCGGGGTAACCGAGACGCGGACAGCGAAGCCGGCCGCGAGGGGGGTGCTGTGCTCAGACGCGGTGGGGAGGGCTGGTAATTGGGGCTCTCAGAGCGAGGGCGGGAAGGCAGGCATCCGCGGGGAGGTCGAGGCACAGCAGGGCCTGGCGGGGATCCTCGGCATGGTGGTGTTTACTTTTCCAGAAGCACCCCAGCCGCTGTGTAGACAGTGGGTGCGGGGAGACCGCAGGGGAACCCGGGGCAGGGTCTCCAACCTCCAGAACAGACAAGGGTACTCAGACCCGGGGAACGGGGCCGCGGGGGACTGAGAACTGGTCAGATTTGGGATCCTGGTGAAGGAAGAGTCAACAAGATTTGCTGCTGGACTGAATGTCCACATAAAAAATCGGATTTCTAGAAAGTTCCTAAGGCTGGGCCCTCAGCAGGGGCTGATTTCTGCTGCACAGAGTAGGGGCAGGAAGGCTCCGTGGAGATGACCAGTAGGAGGCTGGACCCTGAGCCCAGAGCAGCATGCGGAACCTACAGATATGGGACTCGGTGGGCGTGGTGTCGGGATGGATGCAGTCACCCGAGGAGTGAGAAGGACTGTGTGCTGGAGTTCTCCAGTGTGTGCGGCTGGAGGAGAGCAAGTGTCCAGCCCAGGGGCCAGGAACGCAGAAGGAGAACCAGAGAGGTGTGGTGTCTTGAAAGCCAAGTGGAAAAAACAAGTTTAGGGAAAAATCATTTTAAAAAATTGGTGCTGAAAGGTTAGCCAAAGTGTCCCAATACCATGGGGAGGAGGAGGCTATGGACTGAGGTCGCCGTTGAGTTCTGCCCGTGGGAAGTGGACAGAGACTTTGTCAAGAGTGGTTTCATGCGGGCCCTGGGTGGGAAGCCTGCTTGGTTCCAGAGAGATCGGAGGGGAGTGTGTGCAGTTCTCCTGGAGGGTTTGCAGCAAACGGAGCGGAAAAGTGAGTGGAGTTTGGAGGGAGGGGTGTGATCGTCGCTGAGTAATGCCGGGTTTTTGTTTGATTTCTGCTTTTGTTTTGCCCAGAGATCAGCGTGTCTGCATAGTGATGGGTTGATCCGAGAGAAAGAAAACAGTAAGGCCCTGGGGTTATGGAAACCCCATAACCTTGGGGTTTGTAGTACGTATGTGGTATGTATAACCTTGCTGTATGTAGATCCTCTTTACTAACGGGCAGAAGTCCTCTCGCCATCACTTCTACCTTGTGCCGGGGTTCTCCCCGCTCCCTGGTTTGCCCCCCTTGGAGCCGCTGACAAGCCATCCCCTGGCGGCTGTTGTCACACACTGTACCTCCTTCTCTTCTACCTCCTCAGAGGGACTTGGGTGTCTTCTGCACTTGGCACAAACCTGGATGGCGGGGGCTAGCCTCAGGGACACCTACCCTGGCGTGCCCCCCGTCTCGCTAGCGCAGAGCTGTGTCCCGGACGTTACTGCGAGCTCAGCTCCAGAGGCGTTTGGAGGAACACGTCCATCTGTCTGGGAGCCGCAGATCAACTCGGGCCTGAATTCCCTGCCCGAGGGGAGGGAGGGGCCGGGCCCAGGACAGCCTTCCCAGCAGCAGGCCCCTGTCCCTCCCGGGACCTGCTGGATGGCGTCTGGTTTCCTTAGCCAGACGCTGCCCTGGCTGCATGCAAACCATGGTCCTTGCAGTCGGTGCCGAGAGAGTGGCTCGGAAAAGCAACCTCTGGAGAGAAATTCAGATTTGACTTCAAAGGAAGGGGTGGTCTGTGCAGATGTCTTTCCCAGTGGACGGCCTCGAGAGGACCAGAAGGCCTCGATGGCATCCTGTCTGCGGCTGACTGCAAAGGAGAGGTGTGCCGGGCTGTCCTCAGAGCCAGCCACCCACCCAGACGATGTCCCCAGTCCAACCGCGAGGGGACACCGGACGCTCATTTTTCTGTGCTTTTGAGGGTTTGAAGGATGTTCTAATATTAGAGTCAGAAATGTTAAGAAGACAAGACACATGCCAACATTTTAACAGCTTGCTTTTTACCTGTTGGTAAACTAAGAAGAGATCCATTGCAGGGAGACGTTTCCAACAGATGGCACTAGAGGGCAAGCTGATTCAGGATGGATTTGAGTAGCGTGTCAGAAACAAAAGCCAGAGGAAGGCAAGCACGAATTGACTTTAAGTGATAAAGTGACAAGCAGAATGAATGTCCTTCGACATGCCTAAGATTTGAAAACGAAAGCAAGTTTTTCTGCACGTATATGAATGCATTTGCGTCTTTGGCATCTTGTGTGACCGCATCCCATCTCCATCCTGCTTTGAGTCCCGGCGTTTCCTTGGTGTAGGGGCCTGCAAGGGCCACAGCCCCGAACAGAAGGCTGTAATCAGGGTGTATCCATGGAAACAACAAGTGAATTTGAATACTAATATTAAAACGAAATCGAATATTAATATAAAACATGTGTCCTGTTTCCCTCTTCCTTCCTGCTTTGTGGTCCTGTCCCCAGGCACCACCTGGGGTGCCCCAGCACATGCATGCACACACACGTACACACACATGCACACACACACACACACACACACAGGTACACATACTCGCACACACAACACACATGCACACGCACGCACGTACACACAGGTACACATGCACGCGCATGCACACATGCACACACACACGCAGGACGCAGGTACACCTGGAAACTCCAGGCGTCACCCCAGGTGCCAAGCCACTCCGTCCCTCCCAGGGCGATGGGTCAGCCCGCACATAAACATCCTTCTGAGTCTAAGGACCTCACCGAAAACGTGCATCCACGCGTGGGCACCAAAGTCCAGCCTTTCTATCGAGGAGTGTCTGCTCCTAGAGGTCGGCACCGCCACACTCATTTCTGAAAGGCTGAGCCGTCTGTACAGTGTTAGGGACTGAATTCTTGTGCTGAGACCCTAACCCTGAAAACCTCAGAAGGTGACTGTGTTTGGAAGGAGGGCCTTTATTTTTATTTTTTTAAATTCTTTTTATTTTTTTTTAGAAGATTTTACTTATATATTTGTCAGAGAGAGAGAGAGAGGGAGGGAGCACAAGCAGGGGGAGCAGCAGCAGGACTCTGGGATCATGACCTGAGCCGAAGGCAGACGCTTCACCCCCTGAGCCCCTAGGCGTCCCATGGAAGGGGGGCCTTCAAAGAGGTGCGTAAGGTAAACAGAGGCCGCGGCGGTAGCCCGAATCCAGCAGAGCCAGTGTCCTTGTAACAGGAGGAGGGGAGGACCCGGGACACACCACGTCTTCGAGGAGGAACCGGCCAGGCCCCGGGCTCAGGTCCCGTGTCTCCGGGACGAGAGGGGCGGGTCCTGTGTGCGCCCTGTCTGTGCTCCGTGGTGGCGGCCGGGTGACTCAGCCCAGCTGAGCGTCAGAACGTCCTTACCGTGTCTTCCGTCCTCATTTTTCTACCTTATGTTTCTTGTGAACGGCGGGCAAGCAGTGTCTGTCCTCCTGGCTCAGGGCCCCCGGGACATGCTGCACCCGGTGACCGGTGAGGGCCGCCGCAGCTCCGCCCAAACCTGTCCCTCAGGCTTCGCGACGGCTGCGTGCTTACCGAGGGTCCGATGTCTTGGCTGTTCCAATGGAGTGGTCTTAGCCGAAAAATAAAGTCATCCATCCATTAGCAAACCCGCCGGTCGCCTTCGTCCGCGCACAGTCTCGATGAGCCCAAAGGCAATGTGAAAGTGAGTGAGGCGTCATCGCGGGCGGCGACCCGAGCGTTAGTCCCACGTGCATGTGCTGGTCGGCCCGCAAACTCTTCTGATTAACAGCGAGGCCGGCATCATCCTTTCGATTTCACAGCTGTGGAGCCGGCCTCGAGGAGGCCAAGGGCTTGCAAAGTCACGCAGCGAAGAGACACAAACCCACACTTCCCGTGCCAGGCACCAGGCCGGTTCTCACCCTCGGCCTGGCGGAGACAGCGCACGTCACTCGTCTTCCAGCCAGGATGAGTCCTGAAGGTCATCCACAGACAGGACATGCACACGGGAGCGGGAGGGCCTTGTCAGAGGAGAGAGATGCACGCTGTCGCCAGGTGCTGGCGAGCGGCTCCAGCAGACGCCTGTGGGGAAGAGGCTGGGAGTGTGCTGAGCTGTTGGAGCCTGGTTCTGTAGAAACAACAGGGAGAGGAAGGAGGCCCGGAGTGGGAGACGTGCAGGGCGGGTGGGTGGGCAGGACGGCAAGGATGTCAGTCAGGAAGTCCCAACAGGAGACCAGGGATGAGGTAGAGCAGAGCTGCAGGAAGAAGTGCTAGAATGTTCCGTGCTCCGAGCCACAGGAAACGTGCAGTTGAATCAGGTCCATTTTTAGCAGGTTTCTTAGCAATTACGCAGGTGTCATCCCAGAAAAAATCAGTTATTGGAAGAGATCTTAGGTGAAAAGACACAAAATAGCTCTCATGCCATCATTACCACTGTGGATGTTTTTTAGGAAGCTCTTTATCCTGCAGTTAGAAAGCTTTTTTCCCCTCGCCCCTGCTTCTGACTCGAAAGCCCCATCTGTGCGGATGGGAGTTATGAATGCTTTGTGCGGGGGGAGTACACTGCATGAATAGGGCCAGTAATTTTAGGGCTGATTGAGCGCAGAAGGCACTGAGATTACAGTGTGCAAAAAGAAGCTTGTGTACACTCCAAAAATTGGCCGTGTCAGGTGGTGTTCAGAATGAATGCCAGTGACAGCCTGTTGTTAGTGCAATCAGCCGCTAAACACCCTCTCTCGCAGAAGCTTAAAGACACAGAAAGGCGTGCACAGCCCCACACTGTTCTCTCCCGTCCCCGGTGCTGGTGCGTGAGACCCAGACCACGCCAGGCGGGAAGGATGCCAGGGCGCGAGGCGTGTCTGTCTTCAGCCACACGAACGGGTTCCCGTATGACATAGTGACCTTGTGATCCCAGCGTGAGCATTCCAAGAGAAGGGCCTCTCACGGGGGTAAAAGGAACCGCCTGCGCAGCTTCTAGAACAGTCCTTCCCTTCCGAAGCACCTCTGCCGAGGGAGGCCGGTCCTTGGTCTGGTCGCTGGTGAGCCACGGGGGCCCCGGGCACGTGCGGAAGGAGGTGAGGGCTGCTGTCCCTCCGCGGGACACCCAGGCCAGCCCAGCAGGCGAGGACACGGAGGCCCGTGCGTGTGAAGTGTGGTGGCTGCCCTCCCCTTGGGGACAACCTGCGCCCGCTTCTCCTCAGGGAAGACGTTCCCGCCTTCCCCTTGGGGACAACCCGCGCCCGCTGCTCCTCTGGGCAGACGTTCCCGCCTTCCCCTTGGGGACAACCCGCGCCCGCTTCTCCTCAGGGAAGACGTTCCCGCCTTCCCCTTGGGGACAATCTGTGTCCGCTGCTCCTCAGGGTGACCCATACTATCTCCCAAAATCAATCAGAATGGTAGAATCACATCTACTGCCAACAAGTTATATGTAAATACCTGACTTTAAAATTTGCCACAAGCAGAAAGCCCTGAGCTGGGCCCGTGTCCGACGCCCCCTCCAGGCAGGCCTCCCGGAGCCGCACACAGGGCAGCGGGCCAGCGGCGGGGGTGGTGCCGGAGCAGCGAGTGGGAGGGAGGGGGCGAGCTCCTGGGAGCGGAGAGTAGGGAGGGGGGCTCTGGGACCCGCCCTGCTCCGCAGCCTGCACGCCGCCGGGGGACAGTGACCCGCCGGGTCCGGGAGTCGCAGCTCCGCACACCCCCCGAGTCCTCCCGAGCGCCGCCGCCGATCGGGGACCTATCCCAGCGCCTGGGATCCTTGCGGAAGCCTTCGCGCCACACTTGGCTCTCCCGAGGGCTTGAGCGGCCCCTCGGGTCGGGCTCTTCACCGGCCGCCGGCCTCACCTGTTGTCCCGCCATCCCAGAGGGGCTCCGGGAGGCAGAGCCCTGCGCATGGGCCTGCGTGCGGCGGTGGCGAGCTCGCAGCTGCCCCTCTGCAGCGGCCACACGCGGGGACCCGGTGAGGACCGCACAGGGAGGACGTGCGCCCTCCGGGGCCCACAGCGAGGACAGAGGCTCCCGGGCCCCCCTGGCACACGGCGGCAGACGCGCGCGCATAACCCAGACCGCCCTTCCCCGGGGGGCCCACGGCCTGCCCCTGACCTCTCCGCGACCTCACCCTGACCCCTCCCTGACCTGGGCGTGCCCGGGACCAGCGCACGCAGCGGGCCGCCCGAACGGGTTCGCGTGCGCACAGCCGGCGGACTGGATCCCGGCGCGGGAGGACCGCGCTGCCCCGCCGAGAGCAGGTCCGTGCGGCGGCCGAGCGCGGGCCCAGCCCGGGGCTCCGGCTCCGACGGCAAAGGGCTCGTCCCCACGAGGGTTTGTCACCGGCGGGAACGCGTCCGGGGGCAGCACGTTCCGACCCGCAGGCAGGGCCCCGACCCCGTCCGTCCCTTCCAGAACGGCGTGGCCGGTTCACTGCCCCGAGACGCCGAGCGGCAACCGGCCGCGGTCAGCAGCGGCTGCGGCCCCGGGAGCCCCGAGCAGGCCGTCCCCCTCGCAGCCCGGTCGAGGGGCCGCGGGTTCGGTGTCCTCGCCGGCGGCGTCCAGAAGCGCCCGCGGACGCCAGGTCACGGCTCGGGCCTGCGCACGCGACAGCCTAACCCCGGGCGGTGCGTGCGTGCCGCGCTGTCTCGCCGCACGTGGTCGGACCGACCCGGTACCGTCGGGGCGCCCCACCGGCCCACACCCTGTCTGCCGCGGCCGCAGCAGGCCCGCGATCATCACGCACGGGACACAGTTTTCTAGCGACCGGAGCCGAAAACGCCTGTCTTCGCGACTTTCGCTGCAGGACACAGGAGGGCTGACCGCGGCACCGTGCTGGCGCCGGGAACGAAGCCTGGACTTTCACCGCCTCTCCTGCGCCCCGAACGGCCCGCACCGCCACGGCCTCCGGCAGCGCCAGCCTCTTCCCTGCCCACGAGCTGGGCCTTGTGTGTAGCGAGTAAGTGAGACCCGATGGTGTTTGTCTTCCTCTGATGGAGGGCGCTCGCGATTTCATTCTCTCCTACGGCTGAGTAATATTCCCTTATGTCCGTGCGC
>JAPYYM010000938.1:0-14091 GCA_028534135.1 Potos flavus
GGGGGGGGAGCAAAAACAAACCAAAAAAAATTAAGAAAAATGGAAATATGCTTACATTTTCAACATTGCCTTATGCGAGGTCCTCAAATTTATGGTATCTTCCTTTAAACAATTATTTTCATAACTTCAATGTTTCTTTCCTTTGGAATGAACTCCATTCTCTTTTCCCCTCTCTGAAACTTACCCACCCTTTGAAGTTTATTTTATCTTTAATTTCTAATTTTTTTTAAAGATTTTATTTATTTATTTGAGACAGAGAGAGATCACAAGTAGGCAGAGAGGCAGGCAGAGAGAGGGGGAAGCAGGCTCCCTGCTGAGCAGAGAGCCCGATGCGGGGCTCAATCCCAGGACCCTGAGATCATGACCTGAGCCGAAGGCAGAGGCTTACCCACTGAGCCACCCAGGTGCCCCTGAAGTTTATTTTAAAGCAACTTTTCCTGACCACATTAATCTTCATCAATAATCCTCTCCTCTGAATTCCTACTGCAGTTATCAATTCTACTATCATATATTATTAAGTATTGCTTTAAGTAGTCTAATTTCTCTTCCAATTTTATGGTAAGCTCTTTCAAGTTAGAAAAAATATATTCTACTTCTTCTGTTCACCTTATAAAGCTTATCACAAACTCAGACTCATAGGATATATTGGAGATTTTATATATATATATATATACATATATATATATAATATATCTTTTATGTAAAAGGGTGATATATATATATAAATAAAAGGGTGAGATATACATACATATATATATATATATATATATATATATATATATATATATATCTCACCCTTCCACCTGAGATGTACAAAGCTGGAAAGAACATTATTCTTGCACTAAACACAAAGACTAGACAGATAAACTTAATTATAATTTTCCTTGATTCTATCAGTCAATTGTGGTTGCAGGACATCCACAGATCTGGAAACTAAGAAGAGATAGGCGCTCCCAAGTAGAGATTGGACATAAGAACTGGTTTATCTCCAGCAAGGCATAGAGGAGGAGATGCCAGGTACCTGCAAGTGGGGAAGAAATTCATTTGAGTTCTTAAATGAATTGCTAAAGGCCTAGTATGGGCCAGTGCAAGAGCATAGAATCTGCAGGACCTCAGAAACAAGGATGCTTTGCACACACTTATAGACGCTTCTCCAGAGACCTCCTCACTAGAGCTCATGACAGATATTGGGAGCCAGGTGTAGAACAGAAAGAACTTCTCTTGGTGGAATGGGCCAGAAGGGGTGAAGTAGCAGTTGCTGCAGGAAAAGAGCATAAGCCATATCCAGATCTTTCTCCTTCAAGGAACAGAAGCCTGAAGCCACTGGAGAGAGAAACAGCAATCTCTGACAACCTAAGGTAGAACTGAAGACTCAATATGGCTAGGGGATGGGTTTAATCTCTCTCTCTCTCTCTCTCTCTCTCTCTCTCTCTCACACACACACACACACACATACACACACACCCTCTACTCCTGAAACAAGAAGACAAAAATCCTGAGCCCAGAATCCCATATTGATATTAATTGAGGTTTCCTCCCACTGCGAGAGAGTCAGGAAACTCTTCCTCAAAAGACCTGCAAAAGATAAAAAGGAGAGTTTTGCTGCCATGGGAAGGATAGGCAGGATCCCTAAGAAAGTTTTGCCTCTGAGATCCAGGACCTGCCTAAGACTAAAACCAGATAAAATCAAAAGAGAAGCCCCAACCCCTGCTCCTCACCACCAGGTTATAGCAGGCTGGAAAGAGTGTCACTCCCAAATTTACAATAAATAAAGCACTGGACATAGTAAGATTCATAATTTCTAGAATTCATCCAGAGCTGAGGGCACAAGGCAACAAACAAACCTGAAATCCAAGGAAAGGTAGGCTTACATCTGCAGGGAAAGTCAGGGCATGAATATTTGTTTACACAGATACCAGACACTACTAGATGCCAGTAATAAATCATATTGAAAAAAAAAAAACACCTTAAAACTGATAAAGGCAGAGTGTGTGTGGTAGAGCAAGAGAATATACAAAACGTGGGAGCTTTGGACATAGGGGAATTCCCACCTACTCACTGTCTTTTCTCCACATGGACCTCACCAAGTGAAAGCTCTGAGAAAGTCTACCCAACAGTGTGGGCCTGGAGGAGGGGAACGGCAGCAGAAAAGGCATGAAACCCCTCCAGGATCATTCTCCTCTATCTCTGCTATGGAACAAACATGGCCAGGTTCAGGGTGAAAGGAGGGTCTCCTTTGCCTTACTCTAGTCCTAGCCCTAAACCTAGCTAAAGGGCTTAAGACTCTGAGAGAAAGGGCGGCAAATCTTGTCACCTAGAGCACTGGAGAAGTCTCAAAGCAACTCTAAAAAAGGAATAGGAAGTGAAAAAAAACCACACACACACACAAACACACACACACACACACACACACACACACACACACACAGCCTCTGACCCTGGAAGGAAGGGGAAGGAAGGGCATGAATAATATATGCTGGGCTGTGTCATGAGAGGTCTCCACCACCTGGCAATGGAACAGGAGCACTGTAAGGACCTACCCCAGACACTAAGGGACACCAGACTGAGATTTAATAAGAACAAAGGAGAATGCCCTCTTCCCACCAGAAGTCTAATGATCATCCAGTAACAAGTAACAACAACCTACTAAGGCAGAAGAGCCAACAGCTTAAAGAAACTCTGGGGAATCCAGATGAATGCGAAGCACACACTCAGAAAAACCCTCTGGAAAACCAGGCTTCACTCCAAACAAAAAATAATGTGAGAAGAATTTAAAGCCTGTGATGTACTGAGTAGTCACAGCAACAACAACAAAATCCCAAACCCAACTCAATTCCTGCTAGATTGATTCAAATCCTCATGCAAGAGGCCTAGCAGAAGGAAAGAACTCATCATTTCCAGGCCAAAATACACACACACACACACACACACACACACACACACACACATACCTTGGACTAATGTCTTTCACGGGGTGTCTGACTTTCAACAAAAAATAATAAGGCGTCCAAGAAAATGAAAAAGAAAAAAAAGAAAGAAAAGCAATACCCTGCCAATCAACAGATCCAGATTCATATCTGACACAGATGTTAGAACTATCAGACAATACTTTAAAATAACTATGATCAGTAGGTTAAAAGCTCCAGTGGAAAGATGAATAGCACACATGTTTGGATTAGAAATTTTAGCAGAGCTGAACACCATAAAAAAGACTCAAACAGAAATGCTAGAAATGAAAAAGACAATAACAGAGGTGAATGATGTCTTCGACAGGCTTAACAGATTTGAAATAGCAAAGGAAATAATCACTGGTCTTAATAGTTCAACAAAAATTACTCAAATGGAAACACAAAGTGCAAAAAGAATAAAAAAGAAAACAAACAAACAGCAGAACAGAGCATACTAGTTTTGAGGGGCAATATAGAATGGTCACAGATATATATAATTGGTATCCCTGGAATAAAAAAGGGACAGAATGAAATAGAAGAAATATGTGAAGAAGTAACAGCTTAGAATTTTCCAAAATTCATCACAGATACAAGTCCTAGGCCCAAGAAGTTCAGAGAACACTAAGTGGGATAAATTCCCTATTTCTCCCAAAACACCCACTTAGTTATACCATAATTATAATCACACTGAGGAAAATTAAAAAGAAAGGGGAAATCTTAAAGTAAAAAGACACATTTTAGAGCAACAAAGATAAAGTTTACAGCAGACTTCTCATCAGGAATTCTGCGATCCAGCAGATAGTGAAGTGAAATCATTAGAAGTGCTAAAAGTAAAACATTACTAACTCAGAATTACAAACCTAGTGAAAATACATGCAAAAATGAAAGAGAGATAGAGTTATCTGAAGCAACTAAAAGAATTTATTGACAGTAGACTTGTATTACAGGAAATATTTTTTTAAAATCTTCTGGAAGAAAAAAATATATATACCAGAGAGAAACTTGTAGCTATACAAAGAGATGGAGAGCATTGGGAATGTGATAAAGGTGAGTGTAGACAAAGATAAGATAAGCATGCTACTATTTTTTTCTTATTTTAAATTTCATTGAGAGATGACTAAGAAAAATTAGTAACAATATATCGTGTATTTTTAATATATGTCAAGTTAAGCATATGATAACAATAGCATAAGAAATGGAAGGGAGTATTTAGAGGTATACTCCTATAATATCCTTATACTACATGTGGGCAACTCAAGAATATTCTTTTTTTTTAAGATTTTATTTATTTATTTTGAAAGAGAGAGTATGTGCAGGCAGGAGGGGCAGGGGAGAAGGAGAGAGAGTCTTAAGCAGACTCCATGCGGAGCGTGGAGCCCAATGTGGGGCTCAATTTCACAACACTTAGATCAGGACCCGAGCTGAAACAAAGTGATGCTTAAATGACAGCACCATCCAGGCATCCTGAGGACAAGAGTAAAAATGTAAATGTAAAAACAATGTAAAAACAGACAAGCAGAGGTGTGTAATAAACCAGGGCAACCATTAAAAATAAAGAGAGATAACAATGAAAAGCTAATAATGGAAATAAATGAAATTATTTTCAAAAATCCTCAATCCCTAAAGAGGGCAGAAAAAAATAGAATAGATGGAATAGCAAAGATCTGGCAAGATGGAAGCTTTTAGTTCAACAATATCAATAATTAGATTATGTATAAGTGATTTAAATACAGCAAATAAAAGACAGATTGTCAGATTAGATAAAAAGTAAAAACTGAGTATATACTGTCTGCCAGAAACCTTTAAATGTAGGGAAAAATATATGCTAAAAATAAAAGTAAGGAAAAGGTTGTATCAAGCAAACTTTAGCTACAAATGTCAGAGTAACTATAATGATATTAGACAAGGTAGACTTCAGAACAGGAGTATTTCAGGAAAAAAGAGGAACATGAAATAATAAATGGATTAATTCTCCAAAAGGACATGACAACTCTGTGTATTTGCTTAATAACAGAACTTCAAAATACATGAAGTGAAAACTTATAGATTTGAAAGAATAGACAAATCTACAATTATACTTGGATACTTAACCATTCTCTCTACATAAAATGATTCAAAAGAACTGAACAACACTACAAGTTAACTTGACATCATTGATAATTACAGAACACTCTATCCAATAACAGCAGAAGACATTCTTTTTCAAGTTCAAATGCAGTATTGACCAAGAACAAACCTCAAAAAGTTTAAAAATATCAAAATTCTAATAAGTGTATTCCTAGACTATCATGGATGGAATTGTGGCACCCCAACACACACACTCCAATTCATATGTTGAAGCCTTAACCACCAATGTGACTGTATTTGGAGATAGGGCTTCTAAGGATATAATTAAGGTTAAATGAGACTACACTTCTGGGGCCCTAATTCAACAGGAGTAGAGAGGAAGGGATGTGTGCCCGTAAGAAAAGCCATGTGAGGACACAGCAAGAAGATGGCCATCTGCAAGCCAATGGGGGAGACCTCAGGAGAAACCAAACCTAACCTACCAACATCTGGATCTTGGATTTTTAGCCTCCAGAACTCTGAGGAAATACATTTGTTTAAGCCATACACTCTGGGGTATTTTGTTATGGCAGCCCTAGGAAATGAATACACAGATCCTAACAAAATGAAACTAAAAAAATCCATAATAGAAATTATTAAAGTACAATTCTAAACAATATGTGAATCAAAAAGGAGGTCAAAAAAGAAATTAGAAAGTATTTTTAACTGAATGAAAATGAAAACACGCATATCTAAATATGATGGGTTCAGCTAAAGCAGTGCATGGCAGGAAATGTATGCATTAAATGTTTATATTTGAAAAGAAGAAGTCTCGAATGAATGATCTAAAATTCTTCCTTAAGTAATAGGAAAAAAAAGAACAAATTAAATGCAGAGAAAGCAAAAGAAATTCTATAATCAAGACAAGAGCAGAAATCAATGAAACTGAAAGCAGGAAAGCCACAGAGCATCAATAAAGCAAAAACAGTTTCTTAGAAATGAATAAAATTAATAAACTCAGTGAGACTGACCATGAGAAAAAGATGTAAATTACTAATATCATGAATGAGAGAGGACATCACCACAGATATAAAAAAATTATACAGATATTTAAAAAAGGATATTATAAGAATATCATCAACAAATTTATGCCAACTTAAAGGAAATGGACACTTCTTAAAGATGCAAATTACCAAGGCTCACTCAAGAAAAGATAAATAACCTGAATAGTCCTGTATCTATATAGGAAATTATATTTGTAGTTAAAAACATTTCCATAAGGACAATGCCAGACCCATATGGTTTTACTGATGAATTTTACCAAATATTTTAGGAAGGAATGATGCCAATTTTACTAAGACATTCCAGAAAATTGAAGAGTTGGAAATATACCATTTTATGTGGCCAGATTTACCCTAATAACAAAACCTGAAAAACACCTAACAGGAAAAGACAACTACAGACTAATATCCCTCATGATTATACAGAATATAGAAATCCTCAAGGTATGTTAGCTTGTTGAATCCAGCAAGATATAAAAAAGATAATGCATTATGACCTTGCTGGGTTTATACTGGATATGCAAGACTGTTTCAACATTCGAAATTCAGTCCATGTTATTTACCATATCGACAACAACAACAAAAACTACATGATCCAGTAAAAAGAGCATTGGACACACTTGAACTGTAGAACTATTTATCTTCAAACAAACCTGAACAATGCCAACAGAATGATAAGGAGAGCACATTGTAGACATGAAAGCAAGGCCCACGGTTGTTCCAGAAAGTTTTGTTGCTCTGCAAGAAAGAAAAAAAAATGATATAACAATTTATGATTCTCAACTATATGTTCTATAGACAATCCAGAACTCAAAATGGTTAACAGAGAAACTCACAGTGTGAATAATAACTTAAATATTTCCTTCAGTTTTTGAATTTGTATTAGGCTTTTTTTATATCAATGATTGTCATATCACCTAACTACAAGCGCCTGAATATAATCATTTTTAATATTTTATATATATATCTTATTTTATATTACTATTATCACATATGTTTTGTTTTAATTTATATTTTTCTCTCATATATTTTTATATCCATTTACTTTTGTTCTCTTTTAGCATGGTTTTATCTATAGTGGGATTTGGAATTTGAGCCCATTCTGAACATATTTGTGTTACTGAAGCATTTATGTTATTGAAATATTTGTTACTGAAAAGGAATTTGAACCATTTGCATTTATTTGCATAGACAATTGATTTTGTCTCGTAATTTTATTTTAATTTTTTAGTCTTGTTCATTTTGTTTTTCTTACAATTTGTAATGATTCCATGTGCTGCCTTTGTTATTACTTTGCTATATGTTCAAGATCCTAGCCCTGATTTGTCTTTAGTAATTTGCTAAGAATGCATTATTTAAAAAATTCCCTTAGTAGAGGCATTTACATCAAAAGTTGAACTTATATTTTTCCAGTTATCATCCTCAAGAATGGAAACTATTGATTTTGCCACGCAAAATAAGGAAAATTAGAGAACTTTTTCCCACTTTCCTTTGGAAAATTTTCAGATATCTGTTATTTTGAAATGGTATTTTGCATTATACATGATATTTTAAAGATTCATGGCATTTATATCCTCTTTAAAAATTGTATTATAAAATTATTTATACGTAAGTCTGCATTTGTGTGGGTTTAATACTCACTACCAGCTCATTTATAATAAATAAAATCTTCTCCCATTGTAGAGTTAGCTATTTTGGTTCCTGTTTTCAGTGGGTAGAGTATAGTTGTACCACAAGGTTCTTACCTGGTTATGCCTAGGTATAGACATATACCTTTTGTTAATTTGTCAGGTAAAGGCTATGATTTTCAATTTAAGGACTTTCAGTGAAAGGACAGTTATTTCCTTCCATCATATCTTTTTAGTGCTTTTATCTTGTTTATTCTAGTCTAGTCAGGAAATCTACTCTTGATATTGCATTGCCACTTTGTGCCCTCTTTAATGTCCTTCATCCAGTTACCCCATGTCCCACCTACCTCCCCTCTAGCAACCCTCAATTTGTTCCCTATACATAAGAGTCTCTTATGGTATGCCTCCCTCTCTGTTTTCATCTTACTTTACTTTTCTTTCCCTTCCCCTATGTGCATCTATTTCGTTTCTTAAATTCCACGATGAGTGAAATCATATGGTATTTGTCTTTCTCTGACTGCCTTATTTCACTTAGCGTAATACACTCTAGGTCTATTCACATCATTGCAAATGGCAAGATTTCATTCTTTTTGATGGCTAAGTAATATTCCACTGTGTATATATTCCACATCTTCTTTATCCATTCATCTGTTGATGGACATCTGGGCTTTTTCTATATCTTGGCTGTTGTGGACATTGCCGCTATAAACATTCAGGTGCAGGTGCCCCACTGAATCACTATTTTTTGTCCTTTGGATAAATACCTAGTAGATACTGTGTGATTTCTAAGCTTCAGTCATGGAAGTCTTGAAGCTTTCTCTTGGTCCTCTTAGAATGCTTCTTCTGGGGGAAAACTAGTCCCCTTGCAAGATATGCAGAGCCCTGAGACTGCCATGCTGGAGGCAGTCCAAGGTAGCCACATGAAAGCTGTAGATGCAGAGATGACCAACCAGGCCCCATGCCCCAGCCATGCCAGGCAGGAAATCAGACACTTAAGAAGATAAGAAGACTTATTTTAAGTCAAGAAGTTGTAGGCTGATATGTTATGTATAGTAGATAATCAACACAGAATATTAATTAATTCTTATTTCCTGAAACAACTCCTGTTTTCTTAGGAAGTAAAACTTGAATATTTAAGTCATTTCTTGCTGCTTCCTTCTATGTGATTCCAGCTGCAAACTCTCCAGCAGAATTTTCTTCATTTCTTTTGAGGCATACCCTCAGCAGTCTTGTCTAAATTATAGTCACTGGATTTACTTCCTGTTTTGTTTTTTTTTTTTAATTAGTTATTTCAGCAGGATGGTAGAGGTGTGGGATTAGAATATAATATGCAGGGCACCTGGGTGGCCCAGTGGGTTAAAGCCTCTACCTTTGGCTCAGGTCATGATCTCAGGGTCCTGGGATCGAGCCCTGCATTGGGCTCTCTGCTCGGCAGGGAGCCTGCTTCCTCCCCTTTCTCTGCCTCTCTGCCTACTTGTGATCTCTCTCCGTCAAACAAATAAATAAAATCTTTAAAAAAAATAGAATATAATATGCAATTTTCTTTCAATCCTAGAAGTGTGTCCTGACTACTGCTTAAAGACAATCACATCTTTTAAAACATTGAATCGAAATTTCTCTTGCAATTATCTACACCTGTCTTTCCTTTCTGTATACCTAATCAAAACAGACAAAATTCTGATGAATCATTGCCAAATTGTTAGCTTTTCTTTAAAAATGAAAGAAAAAGAGAGACTTGTAACAAAGATAAAAGCATATTCACCGTAAGATTCAAATAAGTACTTTTTAAACTTTTAAGCCCCTTGTATAAGCCACTTCCTCTTATCCTATCCCTGAGATACCACTTGCTTTGCCAAGTCTTTGGAAAGTTTCTATGCTAAATACCATTTAACATACAAAGGGGAAAATCTATACATACGTGATTAACTGAGCGATATCATGACGCTTTCTTCTTCGGAGGACATTTCCCCTCCATTTAGAAAAATTTTCCAAGGTGAAGCTTGCATTTGGGCTTATCTTTATTTTATCCTCATCATTCCAGATTTCCATACCGACTAAGGCCACGTGAGTATTGAGCTTTTTATAAATCTGTCCAAAGAGAATACATGTCAAAGGAACCACATAATGGTGATATTATCTTTCAATATTTTCAATGTACTTTAGATTTTCGAACTTACTAACAGCAACACTGTAAAAACTTTTCTTTCCAAACATACTTGTACGATGGAAGTTACTACCTCTTTTCACATCTCTGTTTAGGCAAGGCAGACACCCTTAGATATTTCAGGTCTGAAAACTCCTCTTTTTTTTTTTTTTTTTGGAGAAAAGGTCCTATTGAAACAAAGTTCTCTTGCTTTCAATCCCAAGCAACATTATAATCTTCTGTTAGTAATTTATTACTATGACTTCAACTTACATGTATTTACTCAAATGCTTTGCAATGTTCTCAGAGCAATAACACTTCAGAATTAGCAAGGTTGACCCAATGCTGGTCTGGACACTGGTAAAGAAACATGTTATATGAAAAAGTCCTGCATCCGTGAGTCACAATGAAGTAAGTGGTCCTCTAATTCTTAAACCTAGACTGAACCAAATGCTATAATGCACATGGGGTAATCCTCAGAAATAATTAATCTTATAAGACAATATGTTTATTCTAAAAACAAAAGTTTAAATTGCTACTATAGTTTACAAAACTGCGCATTGTTGGTCAGATAAACTTCCAGTTATTAGATGAATGAGTTCTGGGGATCTAATACACAGCTTGGTAGTGATAGTTAATAATACCGTCTTAATTACTTTAACATCGGTGAGAATAATTTTCAAATGTTCTCATCACAAAAAGGCAACAGCAGCTATGTGATGTGATGGAGGTGTTAGCTAACCTATGCCGGAAATCATTTTGCAGGTAAATATATCAAATCAATACACTGGACCCCTTAAATTCACACAATGTTATATGCCAATTGTATCGTAATAAAGCTGGAAAAAAAAGCTATACAGTGACAGGTTTTCTCATGGGGCAACTTCCTGCTGAGAAACCTGAAGAAATGGCTTTAAGTAGTTTGGAAAACAATAAAAGCATTGAGGAATGCAATTATCATCAAAAGAAAAGTCAGAATCTAACTAGATTAAAACCCTCTCCTTAATGATTCCCTCAACTTCTCTCTTCTGTTCTTGCTTTATTTGACCCACCTGACAAAACTCCAACCTTGGTTAAAACAATTGCTCCCTACGTCTCTCCTGCACCGGGCCCCGGAACACAGGAGACAACACACTATGCTGACCGCTTTCACTTGGAAGCCACGACTACTCACCTCAAGTGGTCTTTTCCAGTCTTAGCAAACCTACTGCATTTCCAAAATCCACTTACTCCCAGAGGCTTCTGCACATTTTTTTCATGCTCACTCTTCTCTTTTAGAAATTACGACACGTTCTAGTAAAATCTCACTTTAAGCAGATGCCCCTGCTTCCGAATTCACTCAGAGTATAGAAGCAACCAGAAGAGAACATCCATAAGCTCCCACCACTGTCTGCCTACTGGCCCACTTCAAACAACCTATGCCTCCCCTTCTTTACAATATGAATGAATGCTGTGCGCCTAAGGCCACCTTCTCTACTCATGCACTAGATCTCCAACCTATTCCCAGGTCAAGGAGATTATTCGAGCAATTCTTCCATTTTCCTTGCAATTCTATGCTTAACCTTCCACAGAATCATTCCCATCAGCATGGGAATGACCAGATGGGATGACCCATCATGGTGGGGGGACAATTTTTTGACCCCCCCAACCCTTATTCCCCCATTTCTCTGATCCCATTTATAGCAAAAGTTCTGAGGGGAATTTTCTGTAAGTGCTGTCTCTAATTCTACTTCCTATTCTCAGTGGACTCACTCTAATCATGCTTGTACTCTTATACTCTACAGAAACTTGCATCATCCAGGTGACCAATAACTTCTACTTCGTTAAATTCAATGGCCAATCCTCAGTTCTCAGAAGCATCTAACATCATTGATCATTTCTTCCTTTGATAGATTTTTGTTTCAAGTACCTTCCAGAACAACACTATCCCCTGGTTTTCCTCACTGTCTACTCTTTTTTGTTCTCTGTCAGTTTCTCCTGCACTCTGATCTCTCCTCAAACATGCACTTCAAGGACCTATTCTGTCTCTTTTCTACTTATTTAGACCTACTCCTTTGGTTATCTTACACCAGGATTGGTAAGCTTCTTCTGTAAAGGTCCACAGAAAATCCTTCAGATGTCGAGTCTATGCGGTCTCTGTCCTAACTACTCAACACCACTGGCACTGCAACCGGAAAACAGCCAGAGACAATGTGTAAACAAATGGGTGTGGCTATATTTCATTAAAACTGCTTTTAAAAAGGCAGCAGGCCACATCTGGCCCACAAGCTACAGTTTGCTGACCCATGTCGTATGCCACCTGTATGTGTTAAACACTTACGGATTTATATCTCCACCCAGACCTTGCCCCTGAACTCCAAACAATCTTGTATACCTAGCATTTTCACCTGGAAATCTTTTTTTTTTTTTTTGGCATTCATGAATCTTCTCTTTAATCTTTAATGATCCAAAATTTTACAATCTTATAACCTGACACATGTTACTAGGTGCTAGACGTGTAGAGGGCATTGTCAACGTGGATATGTCTACCCCTTGTCTTAGGGAAATTTCCTAGTATTATTTCTCTGATTTTTGAAATGTAAAGTCTTTAATATTTTCATTTCTTAAATATAAAAATGTAACATGAAACATATACACATTTTAAAAAATTACTTAGTCATAGAACACTTTTAATAAAAATTAATAATCCACTGCCTTGCCACTCCCATGAAGAAACAATAATATTTTTGTTGAGATATAATTGACATATAACATTATATTAGTTTTAGGTATACAACATAATGAAATGTTTATACAAAAAGAAATCTCAAAGCGAATGTGTTCAAAATGGAAATCCTCATTTTTCCTCTGAGTCACTATCCCCCACCATGTTACCCATTCTTAATGTTGCTCAGATCCAAAACCTTGATGTCACTTGACTCTTCTCCTTTCCTTATACTTTTCATCTCTCATCTACCTCATCTACCCTGTCCCAATCCAGAGATCAGCTATTCTCAACAGATCCACTACCACTGCTTTTTCTCAAGCCACCATCATCTCTTGCCCTGAATTAGGGAATAATTCCCCTATCTGGTCTTATTTCTGCCAATTGCTTTCCTTCAGTTTATTTCCAACACAATGGCTAAAATACTCTTTTAAGAATACACATCTGAACATGTTACACCTCAGCTAAGGCTCTCCAATGTTTTCCTTGCCTATGAAGAATAACGAAGACCTTATACGGTCCTACCAGGAGCTGCAAGTTCCAGCACTGCTACCTGTCTGATGTCATCTGTTCCCACCCTCCCACTCTCCCACCCTTACTACATGCCACCCACAATGGCCATCCCACTGTTTCTCAAATATGATAATCTAGGTTCTGTCCTTGGAACCTCACTGCTTTGCACACCCTCCCCTAGAGTCAGCTTATCTCCCTTCCTCTCCCTACTCAAATGTCACCTTGGACACCTCGGACTTGAGCTTTCCTATTTAACATACCACCCAAGATGAACCCCTCTCTCTCTCTCTCTCTTTTTTTAATGCCACTTTATTTTTTTTTATAGCACTTATAATCATCATATTACATACTCTTTATTTGGTGTGTTTATGTTCATCTTGAACAAGAATGTAAACTCCTCAAAGGGATATTTATTGGTTTTGTTTCTCACTTTATTTCTGTCACCTAGAAAAGTTCCTGTCACAAAGGTGTTCAATAAATATTGCCAGTTCTTGGGGTTCTTTAAGAGGAGTCAGAATGATCTTTGTGATGAGAAGACAAGATATGGATGGTCATTGAATCCACCTTCATTTTCTCTATCCTTAGAGAACTTGCGGGCTACCACAAAGTGACTCACCCATGTAAGTAGGCAGACTATATGTTCAACTAACAAGACACTAAAAATTAAGATTTAAACAGAAGGGATACAGAAATCATTTTTAAAAGATTTTGCTGATTAGATGACAAAATCATGTTTACAGACAAAAATCAACACCTTTCCAATTGAAATGGACTTTGAAATAACCAATCCAAGTTTAAATCTTACCCATACCATTTCCTAACTTTGTGATTTTAGGCAAGTTACTTTGCGTTCCAGAATCTAATTCTTTAGCTATAAATTAGGTTTAGGAATATCTCAGAGTTGTTTTGAAGATTGAGTGAGATGATGTACTGGAAGATACTACTACGCCAGAGTTCGGCTGATTTTGTTTGTTTTTCCATGTTCTCCCATAGATTGGCTTTCTGTTGGGATTTGCTGGTCTGTGATGTCTCCCCAGGCTTTAAAAAA
>JAPYYM010000939.1:0-14086 GCA_028534135.1 Potos flavus
GAACTGACAAGTTGTACCATGCACAAAAGTGATATTCTGCATGAGATTAAAAGAAGCCTATAGACGTGTGGGGAAGACAGTAAGACGAGGAAGTTCTAGAATTGAGAAGAAACTGTCAAGAGTGGTTTCATGACATGAAAAGCAAGAGGAACTCAGAAGAGTGGAAGAGATTTGATAAAGAAATGGAGCCGCAAATTTCGCATAAAAGACCACTTCCCCAAATCCCCATAGGTGTTAGCAGAAGGCAAAGCAATGTTGAACTTGATAGAGTTATAGCTAGGTAGATGACTGGATGGTAGGTAAACAGACAACGACAGATGCAGACATAGAATTATACACACGTGAGAGGTATTAAATTATCATCAGCCAAAGAATATTTACAATATCCTACACAAAGAGACATTTCTAAATTGTTTTGGGTTGTTAATTAATTGCATAGTCTTTAGCAATCCATCTAATTTCCCTCTAGGAGAGATTCAAGTCAAAAACATTTTGGGGCATACTACTCTGGAGTCTCAGAAAACAGTACAATACCTTTATTCTGAGCTCTCTTGTGAACTTTTCAGCAAATTGATGCCACTGTGACTCATTCCTGTCACCAGAGCAGCAATTTAGCAGATGTGTTAATATTTTAGACTGTGGAACCATAGTTTGTGCTTGAGGTTTGATTCCATAATTATTAGCAGTGTGAACTCGGTTATGTCTCTTCAACTTTCTGTGAAATGGTAGGTAGTGGTCATCATCAGTCAAACCATTTAATCAGTCAAAAATATCTTCTCAGAGCATCTGGGAGGCTCAGTAGGTTAAGCACCGGACTCTGTTTCTGCTCAGGTCATGATCTCAGGGTGGTGAGATCGAGCCCTGCGTTGGGCTCTGTGCTCAGCATAGAGTCAGCTTGGGATTCTTTCTCTCCCTCTCCTTCTGGCCCTTTGTGCCTGCTCATGCAAGGCACTGTCTTTCTCTCTCTCTAAAATAAATAAATATAGGGATGTCTGGGTAACTCAGTAAGTTAAGGGTCTGCCTTCGGCTCAGGTCATGATCCCAGGGTTCTGGAATTGAGTTCTGCATTGGGCTCCTTGCTCAGCCTGCCTCTGCTACTCCCCCTGCTTGTGCTCTCTGTCCCTCTCACTGACAAATAAATAAATAAAATCTAAAAAAAAATAAATAATAAATAAATAAATCATTCTTTAGAAAAAAGAAAAATGTATCTTCTCACGTTATTTTTTCCCCAAAGTGCCATATCCTTTTCCTTTCCTTAATCATACTTGCTACTCTTACTGCAATATTTTCTCTGCCTTAGATCTCTGTTGTTCCTTACACTGCTTCCTGTACCTTCCTATCCAAATCCAAAGGCTGCCTCTCACCTTTGAAAGTGCCCATTTGTAGCCCCTAGGAAGATTATCTTCTAGATTCAATTTACCATGGTGCTGGGGTGGGTTTATCATTCAGCTGTTTTCATTTTGTCACTCTCTCCCCCACACTAGTTCAGTCTCCTTACATTGAGGACAGTGCCATGAGGGATACCATCATCAGCCTCTTCTTAATTGGGCCTCATAGTCACTCTTCAGTAGTCATCAGAACTTGGCCATCAGGTTCATAACTCTTGTGGACACACAAACACTATCAGAGACCTTAGGTCCTCAGTGCCGTGTGCAGCTGTTACCCAATTCCCTGGCCTCACCTTTTCCTACCTCCTGTGAGTTAGTGACTGTTGCTTCCACTTTGGGATCTTACTTCTTGGGTCAGCTCCCATACCCACTCAGAAGCTATAGCTCTCACTTCTAAAGTCTTTTCTTCCTGCGTACCCCTTTAATTATAGTTTGCTGGCATTTCTTCACATTATTTGAATATCTTGGAATGTGGCTCACAGTATTTGTAATAATACCTACATCTGCTATCATCTTGTGACTTAAATGCTCAGAGATGATTCATCCCAGCCTTTATCATGCCAGACTCGCTACTTCCTTAATTCAACAATACCTGTTCTTGAATCTTACCCACAGTTATAACTGTAGTATCTTGACTCATATGAACCCTTTCGGGTAACCATCTCCTTGCTTGCTGTTTTCCACCTCAGTCCTTTCCAAGTTTAGACCCTCGTATATAACAATTAGTAAGAGTCTTGTCTTTAACCCCTTTGCAGTGACCATTGTTCTTATGTTCCCATGAACAAGCTCCAAACATAAAAGCATTCCTACATTTGTTGCCTGCCTACCTTCTACTTCACCAGAGAGCTCTATTCTTCAGAGACATCAATTCATCTCTTTAAGTGATCTATTAAGTCCTTCCACTCTTGTCTAGACCTGTAAGATCTTTCCATAAATTTCTTCCCTAATCATATTAAGAAGTTGAAAATTCTCCAACACTTACTGCCAGCTCTACAGATCTTTCTGTTCTTATGTGATCTTTTTACAGCCCGTTGTCTTGAGGAGGTGGTTACTGATGATTGTATCCACTTCTTCATGTTATACTTACTCCTGGGAATCCTTCCACTTCTACGACTCCTTATGATTGTGTTTACTAGGCCACACTGACCACTGGGTCTTTGAATCCATTGGGTATTTTCCTGTGTGATTTTAGCTGGTTTGCCTTCAGAATTTGACACTATCAGTCAAACCTTTATTGAAAGACATCTGGGTGGCTCAGTTGGTTGAGCGTCCAACTCGTGGTTTCGGCTCAGGTCATGATCTCAGGGTTGTGAGATCGAGCCCCATGGCAGGCTCCATGCTCAGTAGGGCGTCCGCCTGAGATTCCTTCTCTCTGTCCCCCTTTGTCCCTCCCCCCATAAATAAATAAATAAATAGATAAATAAATCTTAAGAAAAAAGAGAGAAAACAGCTTTTTTGAAAACCCTTTCTTAACTGGGTTTCTATGATACCATTCTCTCCTAAATTTCTTTCTACCTCTCAGGTAGGTATTCATCAGGTTCTTCTGATATTTTCTCTTTCTACCTGTACCCTTCTAATGCATAGGATTCTGCTCTCAATTCCATTTTCTCTCCTCACTGCATACTCTCTTTGGGTGATCTCATTCACATCCATGGCAACTGATCTCAGTTAAACGTGAATGACTTGGAAGCCTATACCTTGAGCAGCAATTTGCTCACATTTAGGCCCATGCATATAGTTGTTTGCTAAAACCTTGACTTGGGTATATTACTTATTCCTCAAAATCAAACAACCCCCAGATGAAATCTTGTACTCCTCCAAAGCTCCTCCCTTTTTCAATTTCTTATCTCAGTGAATCACTGCATAATCCAACCCGTATTATTCTTTCTACATTGTTTCGTTCAATTTCGGACCATTCTTTTTCTTCATTCCTCTTGTATAATCTTTGATTTTCATGCCTCCTGCCACAGCAGTGATTAGGACATTAATTCTCTTCATTAGTAATCTTCCTGGTCCCACTCCTATTCAATTTCAATCTCTCTTTCCCTTTATATAGCAATGTTCTTAAAATACAGTTATGATTGATACTCCCGTGGTAAGGATAGTTTATTTTTCCCCTGTCTTTGATAAAAGTTCTGACTGTTTGCTATGAAACACAAATAAGTCCTGAGCACCTCTCCAGGCTCATCCATCAAATGGTACCCATCGTGCACATATTCTTCTAACCATTTCAGACTTCTTGTGGTGCCCTGTGGCCCATGCTGCCTTACGCCACAGCACTGTGCACATGTTGTCTTTGCAGGAAGCTCTCTTTTCTACCCTTGACTTTGGAGTGGTAGGATGAATACTCATTTTAACATTCTTCTGCATTGTTCTATTGCTTGTTTTCATAGAACCCTATGGATGGATGCCTCTATGGTTAATTTAATAGTCTGTGTCACCCACTAGATAGTGTCTTTCATCTGATTCATACAACATTACAAAGGGTAAGCGTAATACCTGCTGAATAATTATTAATTAGTAGCTTTTAAGGAATCATTTGGGAGTATCAGAAGGTCTTTTTATTTCTACAGAAAGTGTATGTGTGAATATATGTGGAATTGGGTGTACTCTAAGGACCCTAGAGAGGATGAACTGTCCAAATGATTTCTACCTAGACTTCTATATTCTCAGGTGTAGAGGAGAGAGATTAAAAATTAAATATTCCCTTATAGTGTAGGTAAGATGTTGATGTTTTATAGTATTAATTTTGTATTTTATACTAAAGCATAAATAAAACATAATTCAATGTGAAGCATATAGAAAAAGCCTATGAAAGTTGAATTCACTCATCCGTGTGTTTGCTGACTAAATTAAACAATTCTAATCAAACTAGTTTTATTGCATAGACAAAGCTTAAATGTTTCATCAGTTATACAGCATCTATATTGTTTTATAAAACATAGTAGAATACAACATAAACACAGTGCAAAACCAAAAGTAGATGAAATTAGATATATAAATACTAGTACAGAGAAGTTATACATAGATAGAAAACCAAGGCTAAGGTAAAGAAAAATATAAGTATTCAGTCCAAAGGAAACTGGGTAGTAATTATAGTTTTAGGTTTAGTTTCCTAGTAGCCATGTTAAAATAAGGATAGCCTCATTGAAACATTTTTGACCTTAATTAAAGGAGAAGCTTTCCTCTGAAGAAGAAAAACTTTTTCCAGTGCTGAATTGTGCTATAACTATATAAAGGCTATAAATGCCTTTCCTGGGGTGTTATATATGGGCCACTGAATGATGATATTCTTCAACAATATTCTATATTAAGTGACAAGATAGATTTCATATGATTATTTGTTGTTTTGTCCTTTCATAAAAAAATTAGGGCATGACCTCAAAATCGACTCCAGAGAAGGTAATTCTGTTAAAGACAAGGCAATGTAGTACAAGTTTATAGACTTCTGATGATCTGATTTGACCAAGGCTAAAATTTACAATACCCAGAGGAGTGACAGCCTTCAGGTGATTTTTCTATAACTGTTAAACCTGGGCTGCTTATTAAATGTACACTTTTATTTGATGACACTTGAAGGTTTTCTAGTTATTTTAAAGACCAAAAATTCTAAATACAGTTCTTAGCAAAGAATAGTTTACCTAATGCAAGTATATGGCATATCAATTTTAATGCTTCAGCATTAAACTAACAAGAAGGGTGTATTATCTTTCCTAACGTATTGGTAATTGATAAACAAAAGTTTAGTTTTTTTCTTTTTACAACATTTCATAAATGAGTCATTGTTTTATTATGAGAAAAGAGGAAAGTGAAACAACATCTGCCAAACATGCATTTTATATTACGTACTAGTGTCAGATTATGTCACATATTTGATATTAGTAAATGTTAGAGTTAAACTTGTTAGAATCAAAGCTAGCTAAAAGTAGATATTTAACTTTTGTGGATATATTGAAATCCAATATGGAGCTGTGTCTACATGGGTTCATGAAAGCAAATATTAGGAAGAAGTATGTTTTTCAGCAGCACTCTGAAATCACTGGCTAAAACCATAAGACATTGGTGAAAAGAGCTTATAAATATTGATTCATTAAGTTCATTCCTGTAGGTTCATATCATGGATAAGTTTAAGGTACTTCTGCTGGAGTTATATTTTAAGTACTGTCATATACAAGTGCAATACAATTTATTTTATGGAGTTTTCCTTTGGGGGATAAAAATTATTAATGTATGTGGTTACCAGGAGCTCCCTCTCTCTGCTTGCTAATAGGGATACTGGCTTTGCCTGCTCTGTTCATTCTTTCCTCATTTCTGTTCTCCAAAGAGGTCCTGCTGGTGGCCAACTGACAGATGATTTGCTCTTTAGTGTTGCCACATCAGCAGAATGATAAGAGGGAATCAGGACTTGAAAGGCAAGAGGGAAGGGGATATGGATTGATGGATGCATTTAAGTTAGGTCTGGGGGCAAAGAAAACATATGCACAGTTCACAGGTGGTAATGGAGGTTATGAACTAAAGGGATTGAAAGAAAAAGAAAAACATGAAAAAGAGGAATGTAAAGATGTGTGCTTTGCATTATACTCTTCTTCAGATGTTACCAAAATACAAGTAGAAACTTGAGCTCTTTTAAAAAATTATTTTCAACATTTTTTTAAAAAAACAGGAGTCCTGTATCATGTGGGTCACATCTTTGTATGTGTATGTATTTTAATAACATAGTAGGAGAGAACATAAGTAAATTGCTTAGGCTGAAGGTAATGTGGAAGAGAGGTGGGGTGGGGGAGATGTAGGTCTTGGCCAGGAGTCAAGTCTGGGTTCTGAGCGTAGCTGGCTGTATGTCTGTGGATATGTTTCATAATGAGAGAAAGAGATTCAGCAAAGGGTAAAATGTATAAGCACCAAACCACTGATGTTTTAAGAATATATTCAGGGAAAAAAATATGGGGAGGGGCTTTTAGGGCATTAAAGCAAGTAAAATATAAGGTGGACATTATGAAAGTTTTCTTGAAATCTTACTGAAAATTCAAGCTTATTAAAACATATTTTGATTATCTGCACTGTCTGAGACATTTTTGTCCTTATAGACCAGGAGAAGAAAAAACCCTTTAAGTAGTGAAGGGAGATAGCTGACATCCGTTGGGCCTTTTAAGTGAGCAGGTTATTCTATTTCAACATCTGGAATATAAAAGGTAAATAGTCCCTCAGGAATTCATACCATGCCACCTTCTCTAAGGAAAGTGCATTAAAAGAATCATCTAAATACCTGAAGTTCTGTGGGCCTGCGCCAGATGTGGCTGACATTCCCCTAACTCTGCCTGGCTGTTTCCAAGTCAATACTTCATCGCCTCTGTGAAATTCATGTCCAGATGCCCTAAGTGCCTCCATTTTCCAGGAAGGCACATCTGCATTTTAAGGAAAACTCTAGCAAGAAGCTATCAGGTTTGTTCCTCCTGCCATCATTCTTGGTGACTTTGGTGTCTTTGTGAAAAATACATTCAACAGCCTGGCTTTACAGCCTATTGATCTCCTTATCTTCAATAACACGCATCCCCGCTCTAATTTAGCCACCCACCCTCATTGCCCTGTTAGGAACCATGACATCTTCAGTAGCTAAGTCATACCAGATTTTTACATTCTGGTATTCCTCTCACTTTTGTCCTCAATTCCTTAGCCTTTTAGTTCTCTGAAACTTATATTTTCTCTATACATTGTATATGACCTCACGCAGAATGATATTTTAAAATCTATTTGTATTTTTTGGAAACCTCACAGTTCCTCCTTGGTCTCAGTTAGTTACCCAATATCTCTTAGGCACCGCAAATCTTTTGCAACATGGAATGTTGGAATCCAATTGGAAGTATACCAATTCCAAGCCAAATCCATCTTGCATCCCTGCTTCCACACCAGTGAGAATCATATTCAAATAAATGCAGCCATTCGAACATATGCCTTCAAGTAGCACTTCTTCTTCAGTGCTAAGTGCCATCTTGATGCTTTGTTAATTTGGGATCAGGAGATAGAATGGGGAGATTCAGACAGAGTGTGACGCTTTCACAGATGCCCTAAAACCTGAGTTAGATGTCCCAGCGATGTTTCCCAGAGCTCCTTCTCAGCCTCCCATCCCTGTATCTACCACCTGTATTACAATTGATTCTTTACTTGGCTTCCCTACTAAACGATCAACTTTCTGGGTATAAAATCAAGCTCGAGTCTGGTTTTTATTGTTGCATTTATATCATAGCAAAGTGTCTGGTACACAACTAATATTTAATAAATTACCCTCAGTAACTTCTGCCAACCCTCCATTCAAACCCAACTCTTATTTTCAGCAAGTGACATATTCTCTTTACTGGACATAAAGACATAAGGCATCACTTACCTATGTTTAATGCTACCATTCCCGCCCTCATAAAGCTCATCTATAACTGGGTGATGTGTTGCCCTTCCTCTCTTTCCAATAGAATTTTTCTATTGAAAGGTGTGAATGGATCTCACACCTTTCACATTGTCTTCTATCTTTCCTCATTTGTTATTGTGTCTCATGTCTCTGTTTTCAGACTTTCTCATTGCTCTGCTCTCCTATTTCACTTAGAGACATCATTCACTTTCCCATTCTAAAAGCACCCACTTTTGCATGTTCACTTCTGGTTTCCAACTATTCTCTTGCTGTCCCCTTTCTAATCATCTTCTTTTGAAAGAAGTTTGCTCTTTGCTACTTTACTAACATCCAATTCATACATCAATCTGATGTAGAGTAGCTTCTATTCTAACCACTTCACCAAAACTGCTGTTTCCTACCATAAATTCTCCTCCTGTTCACTCTATGCTCCCCATATTCCTGAAGAATGATGTGGTCTATGATACAATGTTCCCCAGGAAGCAGATTTAGAGATGGAATTTAAATAGTAGCATGTTTATTGGAGAGTAGGCTTGGAACACCATCTGTAGAAGTGAGAAGATGGAAGCAGGATCAGGAGTGAGGGGGAAAAGCTGGGTTGCATAGATACCCTGGACTACAGGTGCACTTCCCCTCATGGGAACTCTGAAGGTAAAATGACCCATTGGAATTGTCCTGCACTGGACTGATACGACTGGCCCTTTCTACCCTTCAGGCCCCTGCTCTGCCCCTCTCATCTGCCCCCTATCCTCACTTCAGTCCGTCACTGGATATGGCCCACACCAGGAGAGGGCATGACCTTGGACAGAGGGACCCTATGGGGTGGAGGCAATTGCCAAAGGGGCTCACAGCAAAATCCTGTCTACTGACACAACTCTTGGCAGCTGAGGGTATAGTAATGCATCTCTGTGTCTATTACGTGCAGGAGTGATGGTACTGGAGGTTTTATAATGTTACCTTTATTCTCTGTTACATCTTTACTCTTCACTATATTTCAGTCATGATCTTTAAGTTTCAAAATGACACCTAAGATTCAGCAGAGAATATACAGCTTTTTAAACATGGGGAATTGGATTTTTTTTTTTTAAAGTGGCATAGTGCAACAGTGCCATAAAACATAAAAAAAAATAAAGGGTTTAAAGAGAGTACTAGCAGTCAATCTCATAAATGCCACAATTAGGTTAATTGAGGTAAGCCTTTTACTCTATCGAGAAAGCAATCATTGGCCAAGAAACTAACATTAATAGAGGTATTGAAAATTTACGTCAGAATTAAAGTTCCTAAGAAACAAGGAAAAATAGGAAACATGGGTTATTATTCTTGGTTTGGGGAAAAAAATCCAAAAACTAGTTTTAAAAAATATTTCCAGTACTTCTCAGAATTGTTTCACACATTTAAAAATCACTAATAAAACATTTCAATTAAAGAGAGCATATTTCAGTCCCTCATCTGGGGGTCATGAGATATATTTATTCAATTAATTGTTAGAGGAATGTAGTCTGCAGAAGGTCAGTTCTACAGTAAGATAGAAAGGCAGACCATTTGATATTCAATTTGACCATTCCTTTCAGAAACCTCAACGGTTTTCCTATTTATTATTCCTTTAAATATTTAATATTTCTTACACTTGTAAAGAACATTTCCTCAAGAGATCTTCCTTTAATGATTCGGTTCTGAAATGTTGTGTCCTTCTTTATAAAATTCTGAATTCTTCAGTGAGAAAATTTACCTGGACTAATCATGTTACAGAATAGGTTCTGTATCAACTCAGTTTTTTAAAATGCCATATGGTATAAGAAGGCAGTGTTCAACGTTTCACCAATCTCCTGCATGAATTTGTTTAATTCAGTCATTCGGGAAATAGTTATTGCATCCACACCAGTCCCAGGTGCTGTTCAAGACATTGGTGTGACCCAGTGAACAAGACAGGTCGGGTGCCCATCTGTGCTTTTATAAGCAAACTACTAAGTTTATTCCAAAATGTCAAAATAGGGTCTTTGATTTGCCTATCTAAACAGTAAGAAAAAAAATTCAATTTTATTTGTACTTTTTTTCAAAAATTCAATTTAGTATTGTTGCTGGGCACATACAATTTTTTTGTCAAAAATCTAGAAATATAAACAGTATGGCGATTTTTCAAAATTAGAGATTAGAGACTTCCTGGATGGATATCATATTAATATTATAATTCAGAGGTGGGATATCTCTTCATCAAGCCACTCATAATGTCATATAATTAGTAAACCATGCATTTGTGTAGCTCTTGTTTGATTTTAAGTTATCTGCTTCAATTAATGATGAGCTAAGTTAATTTTATGCATGAGTTTAATAACTGAAATTTGATTCAATATGATGAAATCTTTTATTATTTCAGAATATCCAAAAAATTAGTTGGGGGATGCATATTTAATAAGATTGTGACTTCTATATGTTTTACTTTAAAATTCATGTTCAAATTATATGGAGTTAGCTTGGATACGATACTATAATTGTATTTCCTAAGTAATGAACAAAAGATGTAAATATAGAAAAAAGGAAAAAAAAACAACCACCACCAAACAAAATAGGAGACAGTTTTGGAAAAGTGGCATTGAGGAAGGAGAACAGATATACATTTAGACACAACTTGTACTGTTTTTAACCACAGAAGCACCATCACTACCCCTACCACCACCACTAATCTGTGCGTGAGCACACACACTCTGAACAGCAGTATAATGCAAAAGTTTACGAAATCCTGGGAATTCCCATTCATTACTCACCATTTGTAGAGTACCTTATTAAAGTCATATGTAATAAACCTATCTGAAAAAAAGATAAGGTAAACCACCAGATTCACACAAGATCTCAGCAAAAGCACAGAAATCTCCCCATTTTCTAGAACCCTATGTCAAGTGAGGGTAGATGTTCCAGAGTCTGAGGTATTGCTTCCACTGTAGAATTTATGGATCTGGTACAGACGATGCTGAACGGGAGTCTATCCCCCCCAGAGAGGCTGCCCAGGCCATGCTCATGCACACTCCCTCCAGGACCATCGTGTGCACTAAAGGCTTTTCAGCTGTGGAATGAGTAAATCATAAAGATAAAATGCGCAGCATAGGGAATATAGTCAATGGTATTGTAATGCCCTTGTATGGTGACGGATGGTAGCCAGTCTTAGGGTAAGCACAGTATAACATATAGAATTGTTGCATCTGCTGTATGCCTGAGACTAATGTAACATTGTGTGTCAACTACTTCAATAAAAAAATAAATTCAAAAAAATAAAGCAAAACTCAGACTGCTACACTGTATTGTCTGAGGTGGTGAGGAAAGGATGTAAGAAATCATCTTCCTATTCACCCTAAGCACTGGCAAAATAAATGGAGCAGCTTTCACCTCTGCAAATTGACTACAACACACACACAGAAAGTGAGAAAAAGATATAAAACTCAGATAAAGAGCTTAACCTGGAGAAGGAAAAGAATAAAAAAAAATTTTGTGTGCCTTATCTAGTAGGAAAGCTCGATAAATTCAAGAAAAAGTAAAATACAAGCTTAGGGAAAGTGTGCTCGAACAATAGAATATATGTATTTTTAGAGTACGATTGTAGAGCTAATAAAACCAATTAAATCTCTCTTAATATTATTAGAAAAATAATAAATTATAAATGGCAAGAAATTTAGTATGTGTGGTATTCAAGTTGCTTTTAGAAGGGCAAACTTGAAAACTTACAGCAAACACACAATGTAATTTAAGCCACCTGGTTTATGTATGGTATTTCATGTGGCAGTCCAAGCAAAGACACGACAATATAAAAATAATAATTAAAAAATAATTAAAACATCTAGAATATTTAAGTGACAACTTTCTCATTATTTATACAGCCAGCTACTTTGAAATACATAATTTAAAAAATCATGACCTCGATTCTAAAATAGTTTTATTTCTCTGTAAACGTCCATCATGTCAAGGATAAAAATCTCTTCATGCAGCCATACATACAGGCATAAATGTATTCATATAAATGGTCATTGAGATTCATTTCACCAGTTTCTAATTTTCTTTGATCTAGTCAATGGTTGTCATATTTATTTTGTATAAACAAGATATATCATATTATACCATTTAAATTCATTATGCTAACAAGTTAATTTACTATCCACTTAAATACATGCATATAATCATGTCTTTAATGCTGTCACCTATTATTTAGCAATTCTTCTTCATTTTTTTAAAGATTTGATTTTTAAGTAAACTCCACACCCAACATGGGGCTCTAACTCACAACCCCAAGATCAAGAGTTGCATGCTCTACTGAATGAGCCAGCCACGCCCCCCTCTTACTATTTTTGAGCAGGATTTAGAGTGATTTTTATTACTTTTGATTCTGGAATGTGATGTGTAGCTTGATGTTTTCATGACCATATTTATCAAAAGATCAATGATATCATCCTAATGTTACATTAATATTATTATGTATTGTTAGAATGAGGTGATATTCAATAGTGACAAAGTTTCCACTTACTAAATGTTTCTCACTAAATATTTCAGACCCACCTTTTCTACTTTAGTAATGAAATTTTGTTATTTCAATTATATACGATAGAAGAATATACAAATGTTTAAATTTTTATCACTATAAACAACTTTAACCAGAAGATCAAATAAGCATTAAAATTATGAAATAAAACACTAACTTTGAGATTGAAATGTTGCTTCGGAAATGTGCTTTCTCTTTAAGCAGTATCTGAATTTTTATTACTATAACAAGGTGTAGATGAAATATCTGACTAGTACACTTTTAAATTAAAATGGTAAAAATTATGTAGGATATCCTGTAGTCCATATTGGACATGTAAAACATTCCACCTATTACATTCTTCACGTTGATAGTAGTGGTGGCTAGAATTCGTAGATACTAAGTTACACTGGCTTTTATAGCTGCTAAGTTTAAATATAATGTACCAGTCCCTGGTGGCTCTAAACTACTTGGAGTTTTAAGAAGTTGAACAGCAGTTGAATACCACTAACAGGCAAAATGACAGATGTGCATGGATAACACAAAATCTTTTCTGTAATGTCACACAAGCAGTCATGCTCTGTTTTGCCAATTTCCTTAGTTGATTAAAAAGTTCCCAACGCATGAATCAGTCAAAAATTCAACCCCCCACAGTGAATACAAACATTATGAAGGCAGTCAGCTTCTATCACCGTAAGTCACAATTCCACCCCATCCAAAGAAATATATTTACATTCTTCTCATCAAAATACATACAGAAGGATATGGCTTTATACTCTCAATCTTTTAAAATACCAGCTGATATGCTCTTTCACTTCTGTTTATACTTAATACTCCTCATGATTAAGTGGATCTAAACAAATATATTTGAGATATATACCCAATTCCTACTATACTATGTAAATAAATATCTGTCTGTGAGGATCCAAAGTCAGTAGCTGTTGTTTACACATTAGTGACCCTCTTTTATGAGAATTTGCCAATATTGTTGCTATCTATGTCTCAAACAGCATCAATTGACTCTCTTTCTTTCCTAAAAAACAACTGGGAAGTGGGCAGTGAAGAGGATGTAATCTGCCTTTCTGCATACTTTTTAGGCACTTGGGTAATTACATGGGGCTATACTCCTGAAATAAAATAAATCACGAGTTATTTCCAGATAAATTTGATAAGACATTTTATTTGTTACAAATTAAAATCATGCCACCAGATGTTTGTACTTTGACTTATAAACTTATTATGTTCTATACAGGTAAGAGAAAGTGTAGAAACTTAACTGCTATCTGGTTAAATTGCTTGACTCCATAGTGCTATTTGGACCGTACTGAACTGGATATTTAAATAAGTGAAAGATATCGAGTAGTTGAAATCACTGATAAAATATTTCAGATCTTACATTATCCTGAGATTCATGTTTACAATGTACATGAAATGCCATTGCTGTGGAAGTGGAAACTGTAAGACATAAGGTTAACTTTTTATATAAAATGGAGTGGTTTTTTCCTAGAAATGACCTTGAGAAACCTGACAGCCAACTTTTCTGGCATGTCTTAAGAAAATGTCCACACGATGTCAAAGCGTGATTACAAAATTAAGAAAAAAGAAGAAAAGAAAAATCATGAGTCATACAAATGTAAAATGAACATCTGTTAATGATTACATTTAACTCCTTGATTAATAAGAGAACCGGTAAGATGTTTTGACTGGTTCAAAGGAGAATCCAAAGAACAGACACATACATAGGCGGTCAAGAATGCTGAAATGAATATGCTTAATATATGCAAAATTGGTCATTATCCA
>JAPYYM010000940.1:0-14085 GCA_028534135.1 Potos flavus
ATGGACATCTAGGTTCTTTCCATAGTTTGGCTATTGTGGACATTGCTGCAATAAACATTCGAGTACACGTGTCCCTTCAGATCACTACATTTGTATCTTTAGGGTAAATACCCAGTAGTGCAATTGCTGGGTCATAGGGTAGCTCTATTTTCAACTTTTTGAGGAACCTCCATAATGTTTTCCAGAGCGGCTGCACCAGCTTGCATTCCCACCAACAGAGTAGGAGGGTTCCCCTTTCTCTGCATCCTCGCCAACATTTATTGTTTCCTGACTTGTTAATTTTAAGATTTTATTTATTTATTTGACAGAGAGAGAGACAGTGAGAGAAGGAATACAAGCAGGGGGAGTGGAAGAGGGAGAAGCAGGCTCCCCACTGAGCAGGGAACCCAATGCGGGGCTCGATCCCAGGACCCTGGGATCAGGACCTGAGCCGAAGGTAGATGCTTAACGACTGAGCCACCCAGGCGCCCCCTGACTTGTTAATTTTAGCCATTCTTATTGGTGTGCGGTGGTATCTCACTGTGGTTTTGATTTGTATTTCCCTGATGCCGAGTGATGTTGAGCACTTTTTCATGTGTCTGTTGGCCATTTAGATCATTTTAATCGATCCTAGTAACAATTCATGAGATAAAGGCAATATGTGTAGGTAACTATATCTTGATTACAGATGTAAATCTGAAACTCTCCCATTTCAATATATAACACTGGGAATTTCATCAAAAAGGGATATCACCAGAATGATAAAGAAATAAAAGTATTCTGTCCTTAGGTAACTTAGGAATAACTGATGAATTTAATGATAAATCTAGATAAAGGAGAAAATGGAAAAATCTCCAATATAGGAAAGTAATACAGCAAGATGACCATATTGGATCATTTTAAAAATAAAATAACTGTTACTCTGGCCCATTTTACACAGAGATTTGCTTTGTTTTGAAAAATCATATTAACAGTAATAATAATAATAACTCTCAAGTAACAAAAGATTTACTCTATGCAAGCCTTTGGACATAGAGGTTCAACTTATCATCACATTTTAATCCTCAGAACAACCACTTTCATTATGTATTATGATTCCCATTTTATAGCCAAAAAACTGGAGAAGAACAAAAACTAAAAAGTCATATATCTCGTTTAATGTAACAGACTTAGTAAATGTTAGAGTTAGAAATTAATCAAGATTCACTTTCTTCATTGGTTCTCTACTAACTACTCTTATGTATGTGCTATCATTGGAAATATGTTCAATGTGATGATGATACATGTAATACCTGAGTAAAATTATTGAATACTTCTAAATCCTAAATTTGAGAAATATTCTATTGCAAATGTTTAATAAATATAACATCATTAGAATTAATGTTAATCTTATATATCAAAGCTCTCTATTAAAAGTGATGCCAAATATTTAAAATGAAGATAACAATTTGATATACAGATATATTTGCACATCATAACTCTCATTATAATTTTTGTAATTAGTAATTCTATCATCCTACAGTATTCACTTTCTTCTTTGAAAAAAATAATTGCACTAGTCATTTATTTTTGTTTCTGTTTAATGGTATTTTTAATAATACCATCACTTAGATGATAATACAATTATCTAATATTTCTGTCCAATAAATTGTTTTGTAAGATTATTAGTAAACCAAAAATTTATCTATGTGTTTCATTCATCTATATTTAAATTTATTAAAGACTATGCACCTATTTTTATAATATATAAATAGAAATAAATATGAATATGTATTGTATATATATTAAAATGAAAAATAATATGTGCATATAACACACATTTGTATTATTATAAATATATTATTAAAATCCTTATACACTTTTTTAAATTTTGTGTCTATGATTTATCTAATCATCCCTAGTTATGTTTTTTTCCTCAAAACTTAGGGATGTGGAAAATTAAATTTTAAATATTTTAATAGACTTAAAATATGAAGTTTATATGTAGAATTTTTTTATTTTTTTATTTTTATTTAATTTTTTCAGTGTTCCAAGATTCATTGTTCATACACCACATCCATTGCTCCATGCAATACGTGCCCTCCTCAATACCCACCACCAGGCTTACCCAACCCCCTACCCCCCCTCCCCTCCAAAACCCTCAGTTTTTTGCTCAGAGTCCACAGTCTCTCATGTTTCTTCTCGCCCTCTGTTTTCTCCCAATTCACTCTTCCTTTCCTTCTCCCAATGTCCTCCATATTTTTCCTTATGCTCCACACGTAAATAAAACCATATGATAATTGACTTTCTCTGCTTGACTTATTTCACTCAACATTATCTCTTCAGTCCTGTCCATGTTGATATAAAAGTTGGGTATTCATCCTTTCTGATGGAGGCATAATATTCCACTGTTACATGTAGAATTTAGCACTTATTTTATATACCGCTAAAAGTCAAGAACAATAATTTCTGAAGGCAAAATAAAAGTTTGGCATTCTCCCATGTATCTTTCTTATAAAATTGCCAACTCTCTAAAGAGTTACTGTAAACAATGTAAATCAGAGCATTTTTTAAACTTCAGATCGGTAAGTTGCATATGTAAACAAATACAAACGTGAAAATTTATGAAGTTTTATTAATAAAGCTGCCACAAAGAAAACAAGCTTATTTTTTGTTTAAAGTGAATTTTGCTTCTAAATCTCTTCCTCAGGGGAACTAATTTTTTTTTATTTTAATTTCTTTTATATTTTATCATTTGAAGACCCAGATACAAGGAAAGCAGAGATGTGGTTGACTAGTTAACTTTTAACACAACTCACTTGGTAACAATGGGTTGCATGACGATGTTTGTAATATTCCGCAGAATAGTAAAATAAAACACAGTTGTCTAGTCTATATCACAAAATACCTAACTAGAATTTAGAAGGGTTGCTCTTGGGTGTAAAGCTTTAGAGAAAAGGAGAAATATTTGTTAAAAATGAAAAGAAATATATGTCAAGGAAATTCTCCATGTTATCATAAAATGAATTAACACAAAATTCAAAATGTTTTCCTTTTAAATATGAAAACCTCGGTTTGACCACTCGTGATTTTTAAAAGTGATGCTTAAGTCTAAATTTACCTAAAAATGTATCTATGTGAGCAAAAATACCAAATCTGATATGATTTTCCTTTATACAAAAGGAACTTTATAGACAGAACTGTCTTTGGCATCTTGGTGCTATGTGTGCAATCTTAGTCATATATGTTAGTGATGAGAGAATTGACTTGAGTTTTATAAAGGGATCCGTAAATAACATTTTCTTGTGTTCACTTAGCCATATTTAACCCAACTAAGGTTGTTTAAGGTCTTCATCAATTTTCTGGTCTTCTATGTATAGAGCTCTCTTCCATAGTGTGGTATAAATATATTTTGTCTGGCCATGATGCTTTCATCCTTCAGTTAACATATACACATTTTCTTCTGGGAAATTAATTTTCCCCCAATGGATTTGGCTCTTGTGGGCTACCACTCATAGTATACAAACAAAAAAGTTCAAAATGAATGGGCATATGATCTACATGAGGTTAGTTAAGTCCTAGATCCCATAAATATATAAATCCAGGGACCGAAGTTCCTTTGAATGGACTCTACTGATGGCAAATTTTTCTCAAGAGGATTTTTAAGTTTGCTGAGGTTCCTGGATCTGGCTTAGCTCTTTCTTGGATTTGATTTTGTGTTTTGCTCTTCCGTAATTAGTATGGGTAATTAGAATCCTTCAAATGAATTTTTTTGTTTAAATAATTATAACTACTTTCTATTGTTTTAGCCAAATTATGTAATGCATTTTGTCAATATAGTCCATCCTGGCTCTGATAAACCCAAACTATTATTCTTTCCCATTTTCTTTCATATTATGGATAGTTCAGAAATCGATGCCTTCAAAATTTCATTTCAATTGGTTTGAGCAGAAGCAACCAAAATCAAGAGAGAGATATGGGGAGAGAGAGGGAGAGAAGGAAAAGGAATAAAAGAGATGGGGAGAGAGGAAATTGGGGAGAGAAAGGGAAAGAAAGTTCTGCTAGGATTATTGGATATGGCAAAATGCCGGCTTCTAAGAATTCTGTAAAAGATAACTTAGTAAAATTAAATCAGCAAAAATTGGCTGTGGCATGAATTTGTATTTATGTTCAATATTGCCAGATGGCAGCAATGATTATTGAGAAAGGTGTAATCATTTCTTTCTGCAAAATTGTTAACATATTTCTCTCGAGTTTATTCTGAAGATGTTGTAAAACTGTTCTTTGTACATCAACCAGAGATGATGCCTTGCTTGATTTACAATGGGTTGGATAATATAATTCACAACTTGATATTACAGCCAGAATGACCTGCAGAACACACAAACTACCTATATGCCAAGGCTGCTTCCTCTCCCTGTTACCTCCTCAATATTTCTCACCATCATGCTCTTCTTGGTCCTTAACTCAATAGTATGCATTTGTGGGTTATGGTGATTAACTATTTCCTGGATTTTCCAGTGACATTCCTGGTTTTATGTCATTGTCCTGATTTAATTATTGATGGTACTATTATTAAAACTGTCCTGATGTAGGGGTGCTTGGGTGTTGCAGTTAGTTGAGCCTCCAACTCTCGGTTTCACCTCAGGTCATGATCTCAGGGTCGTGGGATAGAGACCCCAATTAGGCTCTGTGCTCAACAAGGAATCTACTAGAGATTCTCTGTCTCCTTCTCCCTCTGCCCCTCCCACTCATACTGTCTCTCTGTCTCTAAAAGAAAGAAATAAAATCTTTAAAAAAGAAGTGTCCTGGTGTAGATGATAAATTATGTGCTCATCTTCCTGTTGGACAATTAACAACAAGGTAAAGAGGCAGATAGAAATTGTTTGGAAAGAATGAAGAGCATAGCACAGTTTACTATTAGAATTATTCAAACTCCAAATAGGGATCACCAAGCAAAGAAAAGCAAGTTAAAATTTGTAGTTAATTGGGCCACCTGGGTGGCTCAGTCGGTTAAGTGTCTGCCTTCTGCTTGGTCATGGTCTCAGAGTCCTGGGATCAAGCCACAACTTGGACTCCCTACTCAGTGGAAAGCCTGCTTCTCCCTCTGCCCGCTGCTCCCCCTACTCATGCTCTCTCTCTCACTGTCACTCTATCTCAAATAAATAAAATCTTAAAAAGAATTAAGTTTGTAGTTAAAATGCTTAGCTTTTTGCCAATACCATGCTGTCTTGATGATCACAGCTTTGTAATATAGCTTTAAGACAGGCATAAGATGCCACCAGCTTTGGTTTTCTTTTTCAACATTCCCCTGGTGATTCGGGGTTTTTTCTGGTTCCATACAAATTTTAGGATCGTTTGTTCCAACTCTGTGAAAAATGTCAAACGTATTTTGATAGGGATTGCATTGAATGTATAGGTTGCTCTAGGTAGCATAGATATTTTAACAATAATTGTTCTTCCAATCCATGGACATGGAATGTTTTTCCATTTCTTTGCATCTTCCTCAATTTCCTTCATATGTGTACCTCTTTGATTAGGTTTATTCCTAGGTATCTTATGGTTTTTAGTGCTATTGTAAATGGAATTGATTCCTTAATTTCCCTTTCTTCAGTTACATTTTTAGTGTATAGAAATGCAACTGATTTCTGTGCATCGATTTTGTATCCTGCCACATTGCTGGATTGCTGCATGAGTTCTAGTAATTTGTGGGTGGATTCTTTTGGGTTTTCCACATAAAGTATCATGTCTTCTGTGAAGAGAGAGGCTTTGACTTCGTCTTTGCCAATTTTGATGCTTTTATTTCTTTTTGTTGTCTGATTGCTAAGGCTAGGACTTCTAGTACTATGTTGAACAACATTGGTGAGAGTGGGCATCCCTGTCATGTTCCTGACCTTATGGGAAAAGCTCTTAGTTTTTCCCCATTGAGAATGATATTCACTGTGGGCTTTTGATAGATGGCTTTTATGATATTGAGGTATGTTCCCTCTATCCCTACACTTTGAAAAGTTTTAATCAGGAGAGAATGCTATATTTTGTCAAATGCTTTTTCTGCATCAATTGAGAGGATCATATGGTTCTTGTCTTTTCTTTTATTAATGTGCTCTATCACACTGATTTCTGAATGTTGAACCACCCTTGCATCCCAAGAATATATCTCACCTGGTCCTCAGGGATAATCCTTTTAGCGTACTGTTGCATCTTATTCGTTAGGATCTTGTTCAGTATTTTGGCATCTATGTTCATCAGGGATATTGGTAATTCTCCTTTTTGATGGGGTCTTTGCCTAGTTTTGGATCAGGGTAATGTTGGCCTCATAGGATGAGTTTGGAAGTTTTCCTTCTATTTCTATTTTTTGAAAGAGCTTCAGTAGAATAGTTTTTATTTCTTTAAATATTTGGTAGAATTCCCTTGGGAAGCTATCTGGCCCTGGACTCTTGTTTTTTGGGAGGTTTTTGATTACTGTTTCAATTTTCTTACTGGTTATTGGTCTGTTCAGATTGTCTGTTTCTTCCTGTTTCAGTCTTGGTAGTTTATAAGTTTCCAGGAACATGTCCATTTCTTCTAGGTTGTTTAATTTGTTGGCATATAGTTGCTGGTAATAATTTCTAATAACCGTTTCTATTTCCTTGGTGTTAGTCATGATCTCTTCCCTTCACTCATGATTTTATTGACTTAGGTCCTTCCGCCCCCCCCCCCCTTTTTTTTGGATAAGTCTGTCCAGAGGTTTATTGATCTTATTAATTCTTTCAAAGAACAAGCTTCTAGTTTTGTTGATCTGTTCTACTTTTTTTTTCTAGTTTCTATTTCATCGATTTCTGCTCTAGTCTTTATTATTTCTCTTCTCCTGCCTGCTTTAGGCTTTATCTGCTGTTCTTTCTCCAGCTCTTTTAGGTGTAAGGTTAGATCGTGCTTTTGGAATTTTTCCAATTTTTTGAGAGACACTTGGATGGCTATGTATATCCTCCTTAGGACTGCCTTTGAAGTATCCCATAGGTTTTGGAGTGATGCATTTTCACTCTCATTAGTTCAGAATAGAAACCCCACAAATGGACCCTCAACTCTATGGTCAACTAATCTTTAACAAATTAGGAAAAATATCCAATGGAAAAAAGACAGTCTCTTCAGTAAGTGGTGCTGGAAAAATTGGACAGCCACATGCAGAAGAGAGAAACTGGACCATTCTCTTACACCATACACAAAGATAAACTCAGAATGGATGAAAGACCTCAAAGTGAGACAGGAATCCATCAAACTCCTAGAGGAGAACATAGAAAGTAACCTCTTTGACATTGGCCACAGCAACTTCTTTCAAGACATCTCCAAAGGCAAGAAAAACAAAAGCAAAAATGAACTTTTGAAACTTCATCAAGATAACAAGCTTCTTCACAGCAAAGGAAATAGTCAACAAAACTTAAAGGCAACCCACAGAATGGGAGAAGATATTTGCAAATGACATTACAGATAAAGGGCTGGTATCCAGGATCTAAAAAGAACTTCTCAAACTCAACACCCAAAGAACAAATAATCCAATCAAGAAATGGGCAGAAGACATGAATAGACACTTCTCCAAGGAAGACTCACAAATGGCTAACAGACACATGAAAAAATCTTCAAAATCACTATTCATCAGGGAAATACAAATCAAAACCAAAATGAAATACCATCTTACACCAGTTAGGATAGCAAAAATTAACAGGGCAGGAAACAACAAATGTTGGCAAGGATGTGGAGAGAGGGGAACCCTCTCACACTATTGGTGGAAATGCAAACTGGTACAGCCACTCTGGAAAACAGTATGGAGATTCCTCAAGACATTAAAAATAGAGCTACCCTATTGCACTACAGCAATTGCACTACATACAAAGATACAGATGTAGTGAAAAGAAGAGCACATGCACCCCAATGTTCATAGCAGCAATATCCACAATAGCCAAACTGTAGAAGGAAATGAGATGTCCTTCAACAGATGAATGGATAAAGATGTGGTTCATATACACAATGGAATATTACTCAGCCATCAGAAAAGATGAATACCTACCATTTGTATTGACATGGAAAGAAGTGGAGGGGATTTCCTAAGTGAAATAAGTCAAGCAAAGAAAGACAATTATCGTATGGTTGCATTCATATGTGGAACATAAGGAATAGCGCAGAGCACTATATGGTAAGGGAGGGAAAACTGAGTGGGAAGAAACCAGAGAGAAAGACAAACCATGAGAGACTCTGGGCCTGGGAAATGAATGGAGGGTTATAGAAGGGAGGGGGTAGTTGTATGATGGGTATTAAGAAAGGCTCATGTTGTGATGAGCACTGGGTCTTTTACACAACTAACGAATCATTGAACACTACAACAGAAACTAATGATGTACTATGTGTTCACTACCAACAAAATTAAAAAAAAAAAGATTAAAGTTGACATTGCTACTAAAAAAAGTTTAGCTTCATATGTAAATTTTTGAATAGGTTTTCCTAGTAAAAGTATAAATCGAATAATAGTCACATAAGGAATTGGAGAAATTTAATATATAGTATTGAAAATAAAGTGTGTGTGTGTGTGTGTGTGTGTGTGTGTGCGTGTCACAAAAAGGTAACTAGAAAAGCCATTCATAGGTTCTGGGGGGAAAAAAAACTGACCTTTTATTTCTTGTTAATGATCATTCAGTTATGTGATATGCTAGTAGTAGGCACTCTTGCTGCCTGACCAAAAAAAAAAAAAAAAGGAATGCAGGTGTACACATACCTTATGTGAATGCATGAGCATAATTCCTCAGCCATGGAAGCCATGGAAATAAGATAAAAGACAGTTATTTTTCGATCCTTAATTTTAGAGTTATACTCTTAATTACTGTGATAATTTTAGATTACTTTTGACATGCTTCTTTATAAACAAGTATCTCATATAAAGAAGTCTGGATAGATTGCCTTGTTATAAAATAAAAATATAGGAAAACACATTATACAGATTTGTTTGATTGTGCATAACTAGAATCAAGCAGTTCTGGTGTCTATGCAACATCACATCCTAGCGTAATTATGTCACTATGCCCCTGGCATTTTATGGTGAATAGTTACAGGAATACAATGCACATGTCTTGTTCATGCAATTTATGTATTTTTTTTAAATTAAATACTTTAAAGGAGGTAAATTTTACTTGTTTAATTACAGGAAAATAAAATGTTAGTCAAATATATTTATTTTCTTTATTAGCTACTGAGAAAGTTGACAAAGCTCCTGAATTTAAAAGTAAACATCTCAAATATTTACAATTTTGTTCTTTGAATTATCTACTTTTTTCCAGTCTTATTTGCCATGTACAGCTGACTTTTAACATAGTTAAGTATTTGGTTTTCACAAACTTTCTATCTGACCTGAGAACACAGATAGATATGACTCTTTTCTGAAAAGGTATTGACGTTTCCTCACAAATTATAGGGGAAAAGAATGAAAACAATATTTCTTATGAATAATAAAAGCAAGAGTAAGTGTAGAAAGAAAAACTAAAGTAGGAACAAGCAAACAAAAATAGCAAAGTAGAAAACTGCAAGTCCCATGTTAGAGGACAAATCTCTATACCAGCTGGAGGTTGTCGGTAGATTTACTTCTGTGTTTCTAGCAATAAATATGGAAGAACACATCTGTTGGCATCCCCTCCCCCTCAACACAAGCTAGTCTGATATTAACTCAAAAAGAATTGTTTTGATTAATCTTCTAGTTTGAATATTCTAAAACTAGTGAAGAATGCTATTTTATTTCCTCTCACTTTTCATTTTAGAATTAGAAATATACATTAAGAAGTGCTGGGCAACTCAAGGTTTTAGGGTTAATATTTTTAAAGATATTGTGATTAAGTTGGATTTCTTTACTTACTGCATAATGGATCAGAATTTCATTGAATATTAAGATTTCCAGATGAAGTTTTGCATCAAATTTTCTAGTTCCATTAAAATGCATGTTTGTATTTATATTGGGATTACATTTAATTTATGAATTAATTTAGGGAGAACTCAGTTCTCTGCTATATTGAATTATCTAAGAGCAGAAATGTCTTTTTCCACTTATCCAATTCTACTTTAATATTGTGCAAAATGTTTTAAAATTCTACTCATAAAGTTGTATATTTTCTGTTAAACTTACTTTTAGTTTCTTATCCTTTTTGTTATTTTAATTGGTTCTTTTTATGCTCTCAATATATCTACTATTATTTATGTATATGAAGATTATTGATTTCCTAGTAGCTAATGAGAAAACTTATAAAACCTCTGAATTAAAATTAAAATGTTGAATACTAAAAATATTTCTATTGAATTTTCTTTTTTTTTTTTTCAGGATTGTTTGGGTATTTACAGGGAATTTTAATGTAAAATATCTAGTTTCACAAAATTTCCATCTATCCAAAGATCATTTGTAGACATGATTATTTCAGGTTGTTTTTTGAAAACGTATATATTTTTCTGATTTTCCCTCATGAATTGCAAGACGGTAGAAGTATATGTTGTATTTTTGTGGTGGTATAGCTGAGCTCAGAGGTGGCCTTACAGCACAGTCATGCATGAATATTCTCTCCTTAGAATCTCCTCTGTATTGAAGTATTTGGGTTGGTAATTCACTAGGGATATTCACTTCCACATTTGATCTGTTTACTTACTTGACTGAATTCTTCTACTGTTTGAGTTAGTCATTGTTTCTTTGGGGTTTTCCAGATGCCTGATTATATCATCTACTCAAAACATTTTATTTAGTGTCTTCCTTCTCCAATTGGTTTTCCTGCTTAATTGAACAACAGCTGAGTTATTAGACTCCTTACCTTATTTCTGATATTACTGGAAATGTCCCTGGTTTTCCCAAAAAATAAGATAGTGTGTTTAGGATTAAGGTAATTATGCATATAATCATCATAGGGAAGTCTCTTTTAATTCTCATTCTCATATATTTTTTTAATTGGAAATGAGTATTGAAGTTCTTTGAAGGCTTTTTTTTAACATCTATAGAAATATTTATGTGATTTTCTTTAAGTATTTAGTATAGTGTGTTATACTAATACAGTTATATTATAGAAACAGAGGTCCTAATGCTGAAACAAATTGGAATTCTTGAAATGATTTTTACTTGTTCTTCAGTTATCACTTTCTTACTGTGGTACAAGATTCTATTTATTTACATTATAAATGGAATTTTTGTCACAATATTTGTAAGTGATAATAGCCTAAAAATTTTCTTCTTTCTTTCTTAAGTTTAGGTATCAAATATTATGTTTAGGAACAATTTATAATACATTGAGACTTTCTGGCCTTTGAGGTTTGGTAGATTCTTTTGAAATATGATTTTGACCTTTTGTTTTTCCCAGGGGTAGTTTCTTAATAACTTTCTTAACATCTCCAAGGAAAATTCATGAGTTGAAATTTTCTATCTTTAATGAGGTTAATTTTGGAAAAATACATTTCTCTGGAAAATTCTCCAGTTCTTCTAGATTTTCCTACATATTTGTAAAAGTCTCAAAATTTCTATAAAATTAATTTTATTTCAATGGTTATTTTCCTTTCAGTATCTTTTATTATATGTTGTTGTGTATTTTCTCTTTTTTCCTTAATTTAATTTTTTTGCAATATCTCTTTTTGTTAATCAGGATCTACACACATATGTGATGGAAAGGTGCAATAACCATCCAAATTTCTTGGACTTTAGGATGAAGTAAATATCTGGGAATTTGAAAGTGGTTTCCCTGGAGAAGGAGTGAATATTTTATATGTCCGGGAAGGGACATACACAAATATTTGCTGACCAAAGTGATACACTTGGTTAGGAATTGATAGCTGTACAAAATATCCACTTAATGTTTCCACCCATCTATAGTCTTCTATAGAAATGGAAGGGTTAATGGTTAAATCAGCATATTATCACATAAAAGAAAACTACATTTCTGAGCTTCCTTATAGCAAAATGTATGAATGATGTGCACAGATTCTAGAAGGTATCCACAAGGAAGGGAATAGATTTTTAGGTGTTTCTTCTTCACTTTCTACTTTCATGTTGACTAGATTTTGTATATTGTGTCGGGAGTAGACATTTAGACCATTGCAAATGGAACTTATGCATGGGGAGAAGCTGAAGATAAAAGATAATGGGTTCTTTGATGCAATGCATACCACAGCATGCACAAAGAAATTCATATCAGACTTTGGTTTTACACTATTCTGAACTTGAACATATGGAATCATAGTGGATATTATTTTGAATCTAGTTTCTTTTGCTTGACAATATGCTTGCCCAATGCATTCATTTTGTGGAATATAACACTACTTTGCTAATTTTTGTTTTTTATAAACTTTACCATCATATAAATTCACCATAATTTATTCAGATATTATACTACTGATGAGCATTTAACCTGTTTCTACTTTACAGTTAATGCTGCTATGAAGATTTTCTTGTGCTTCTCTTTTGGTAACGGTGTATACGTGTGTGTGCACTCAGCCAATTGATATGTATTTGTATATACATAAATATATATGAATATTATGTACTGTTATATGCACACAGGAATACAATTGCTGAGTGATACATCACAGGATATAGGTATATAAATTAAAGTCTGTTTTCATAAATGTTTGGATTCTCTTGTGAAATTCCTGTTAATACTTTTAACCAGCGTTTAAATTATTTTTCTTTCATTTTCTTATTGATTTGAATGTCTTATTTGTATATTCTGGATATGAGTCCTTCATTGGTTAAATGCATTTCAAATAAATTTTTCCACTTTTGGCTTGTTTTTCTCTTCCATATTAATGTTAATTTTGATTATTTAAAGTTCATTGTCTTAACATAGCCCAAATTATCAATCTGTTCCTTAATAGATAGTGTTTTGCTGTGTTTAACAATAACAACAAACATATACGTAATGCAAGCTTTTAAAATCTTCTACAGGTTTTATTATTTTTAACTTTTACTTTTGAATCTACAATCCATCTGAGATTGTCTTTTAGGAAATGCGAGATCAGGGTTAGGATATGGTGTGTGGTTACGACTGTGAGATTTTTAAATATCATATGAATATTCAATTGACCCAGAACCATTTCATAAAAAGTCCATCCTTTAATACTCAACTGTCCATACATATGCTGACTTGTCTTCGGATGTTCCCTTTCATTCCATTTGTCCGGGTTTTATCCATTTTTTCAGTACTATATTATTTTATATATTTCCATGATGAGATTACGGGCAGGCCTTTCCTGAAGTATACCACTTTGGCATATTGATTATTTTGAATTTAAATTACTTAAGAAACAGTGCAAAAACACTCTGACCCTCCTCTGTTCTCCTGAAAGCAGGAAATAAATTGCCCCTGTGAAGGGCATGTCTGTATCTAGAGGGTAGAAGGCATCCTTATCACCAGAGATAGGGAAGTCAGGGCTGAAAACTCTACATAAACAAACTTTGTTACTTCTTTATTACTTTGCTCCCCCTTGCCCAAACTCCTTTGTCAAATCTGCACAAATAATTGTTTCTTTATTTAAAAGGTATAAAAGCTGCCTCCTTTGGTCACTTTCTTGAGTTTCATATTTCTATGAGCTCTTGTACAAATGAAATTAAATTTGTTTTTCTCCTTTTAACCTGTCTTATGTCATTTTAATTGTTAGGCCAGCCAAAGAAATGAGGAGTGGAAGTTTTCCACCCCTACAGTTTTGGCACCCAACATGGGGCTCTTCACTGGCTGGATACTGCTTGCTCTGGGGCTGTGGCACCTGAAAGATTCTGGGACCTCTGGGAGCCACCAGAAGGTCAGAATTCTTATCACATCGTATCCCAGATCTCCGCCTGTGGAGCTGTTGTGCCCAGATTTCGGGACCCCCACGGATGACCACCAGAGTCCAGAGTCAAAGCCAAACAGCAAAGATCATTTATTGCGGGTCCGGACCCGGTCTTCCGCGCACTCGCAAGCGGTGACACTAAGAGGCCCCGAGTCATGGGTTTTACAGCCTTTTATAGACAGTCACAAACAAGTTCAGGGCGTTCCATTGTTTTCTAGGTTCTCATTGGCTGACATTTAAATTTGAGCACTCGGTGTGACCTGATTGGATCCCGCCTATTTTTAAAAATGGAGTACTTGGCGCGACCTAATTGGTTCC
>JAPYYM010000941.1:0-14084 GCA_028534135.1 Potos flavus
GTTTTCATGTTTGCACCATTTTGTTTCATACTGATGACTTAAATTCTCAAGATGCCCAGATGTTATGCCTCATTGAGAAATTCCAGGGCAAGGTATTTCAGGATGCTGCATTTTACCATGATCCTTTGACCAGGCTCCTGGTCAAATGAAAATCAATTCCAGAAATAAGCCTGAAGTATTTTAGGATAGGTCCTTTAGTTAAAATGCTTGAAATCAGTACATATTTTCTAGGATTGCAATGAGGGCCATATTGTGAATGTGTACTTTGGCTCCTTTAAAGAGAAACCAATGATTAGATCTAAGACCAAGGGAAAGAGGAAGGATTCACAGGAATCACTGTCACATGCCCATGCCTAATGAAGAGCAGCACCAAAGGGGGTAAGTAATAGCAGCTCACGAAAATAGCACTAACGACTATCAGTTCATTCTTCAACAAGTTAGACATTCTGCTCTTCAGGAAAAAAATAAAATAGGGTTACAACAATTAATCAATCAGAGATTCTTTTAATGAATTAAATATATGCAAATACCTATTTATACCATGACAATAGAAAAGCTAAACGGTAAAGTAAAACTCTGCAGAAGTTTTCTCTATGTGAGAAACTTGAGCAAAATTCCCATCTCATATTTATGGAAAGCAACTCACCTGTCTTGTTGGAGAAAAACCTGGGAAACAGTTTTGTTGCTCTAGCTTATCCCGAGCTAATCTATGCTGATAATATAAAAGAAGCACAGAAAACAGAAGTTGCACCCTAAGGAGAGCATCTGGTTCTGATATTTTTGTCCTCTGGGAATTTTTAGTGTTTCATGGAGACCGCCTACTTTTTATACCCTGTGATGCAATATTTTGATGCCGGCAAGGTTATATAATAGGCAAAGGATAATCTAGTCGAGAGATTCAAGAAAGCTCTACATCATTTGATATGAGAAAAATAGGCCCCAGAGAAAGGAATTTCAAATCAGGCCTTCTGCTTGCGTTATCCACTCTTCTGGTTTTATCACATGTACGAGAAAATGTATGTTTACTTCAAAATCAAAGTGTCAGGTCTTCTATGATTTTTTCCTTCTTGCAGATGAAACCACAGATGGGCCACTTAACTGTTAATAGGGAAAAAGAGGCCCCTTATACTTACCAACATGGGACTTTTTTAAAGTATTTAAGTTATTGAACCTGTTTAATAACTTATTACCAAGAGCACAATCATGGATAAAAACACTTCACATGACGTTAGCGCTATACTTACTGAGTTGAGGCACCCACTGATGTTTATACCAAATTAAAAATTAGGACTTAGGAATTTTAGAATTTTGTTAGTTGCATTTGTTAGTGTTTTCCAAAAGTGTTATTCTTTGGATTTTTGTTTTTTTAGGTTGTCTGAGTGTCCTCAAAAGTTTAGGAAATTTTGTTCTAGGGCTTTTCTGAAAGAATCCTTTAATCTGTTTATGTATTAGGGACCATTTCATATATGTAAACTGCTGGATGTGAAAATTCCTCCCAGAGACCTATGTTTTCCATAAAGGTGAAAATATGTACAACTATATGATAAGCTCAGGAATGAAACAGGAGGAGCGTTCGAGGTAATGAAGTGCACATAAAGCTGTGCATAAACTGTTAGGTTAAAATATGGCTTTTACATATATACTTCCATTAAATACAGAATTATGATGACTGGAAGGCATAGATCTCCTATCTGTCAAAGCTCCTACTGCACAATTTTATCTTTGATGATGTGTTATGTGCCAACGGATTAACCCCAGGGAATAGAATAATACCTAAAGCTTGAAGTCCCTGTTCTCTTTGGGCTTCAATTCCAATGACAAGAGATAAACTATAACTTAGTAAATGCGTGTGTTTGATTAGAAGATACAGTGAGTTCAGGTGACAAAGCATAATGGGGAAGGTAGAGTGGTGCATTGGAGAGGCCATCAGGGAGGTGACATTTGAACTGAAATGGGTATTACAGAAGGATGTAACCCTTTGATAACCTGATGAAAGTGCTCTAACAGAGGGGGCAGCCCTGCAGAGGGCTTGAATTAGGAACCAGATTGTCTCATATGAGGAAGAAAGGTCAGTGGGACCATTGGGTAAAAGAAGAGAGTTGGAGAGGAAGGCAGGAGCCAGAGCACACCCTGGGCCTTGCAAGGTACACTGAGGACTTGGGACTTTATTGTGTACTGAATGGGTGGAGAATGGAGTGGAGGAAGAAGGAGTGTTAACAGAGGGACAAGCTTTGAAAGCAGTCCAGACTAGAAATCAGAGTAGCTGTTGGTCAGAGTGGACAGATCTGGATCTAAAGATGTAAATTTGGAGGTCATCAACATATAGTTGGTATTTAAAGGACTAAATGAGATCCTCTAGGGAGAGAATATTATCAGAAAATATGAAAATGGCCCAGAGTCAAGATCCAAAATGCACCAACGTTAGAGAAAGGACAGAAGGAGTGGAGTCAGCCAAAGTCACTGAGAAAGATCACTTGTATAGAAGAAAAGCCAGAGAAGCCAAGAGAGAAAGTTTAGGGGGACAGTAGTCAACTTAGTCAAGTGCTGAAAGAGTCACAATGGAGGGAGCATCAAAGAGGTGACCACCAGTCTTGGCAACATGGCGGTGACCAGTGGCCTGGGCAGAGGGGTTGAAATGACTGAGCCTGGGTAAGGAAAAATTAGGAAGTGAGGAAGGGCATGCAGTGACTATCAACAGCTCTTTTGACATATGCAGCTATAAAGAGGAGCCAGAAAATTCCAAGCAGATTATTTGGTCAAGGTTTTCTTCCCCCAAGATGGAAACCAATGTTGTATTACATATCTTACTATAGCATCTCTGCCGATATACTGTACACTGCCTATTGTTTCTACTGTATTATATTACATAGTTTTCCCAGTGTGTCTTTCTTTTATTCTGAATCATTGATTCCCAGGAAGGGAAGGGAAGAAGGATTGATTGATTTTTCCACAAAGGTAACTGTGTTCCTGGATTACAGTTTTTAATTGTATTAATCACAGTGCTAGTCCATTGTGTCTGTGAACTCATATCTGGTAATTGCTATGAGAATGGTTTTAACTCAAATGAAAATAATGAAAAAGAGTTGTTTAATAGGCGAATAGGCAAATAATAGCAATATGGAAACTGAAAGGGAACAAAAAGGCTGAGAAGACTGTAGGTAAAATAAAGAGAATGGGTTAAGACAAAACTCAAGCCTTGATGTGGGTTAATTATGTTTTAGAAACGCAATCAAGTAAAACCATTAGATTAAATGTTAGAAGAAAAAGAATTCATCCTCTTAGCAAAAAAAAAAAAAAAAAAATCACATATCGATGAATGTGCCATCACTGTATTCCCCGGGGGATCACTGCCTAGGGCTTGAACATTTCAGTGTTGGGTAGTTTTCCTACAAGTGTAATCCTCATTATAAGAATGGAAAAAGCAAGGCTAAGCATTTCACCTGAAGATTAAAGTCAGTCAGCAACCAGTGGAATAGTTAAGTACTGAAAATCAGAAACGGGGCAGCAGAGGCAGCTCTGACCACCTTCTTAGGTCAAAACTCTGAAGGCCACAGCGGGTGCGCTGAGAGTTTCTTCCTGCTGGTCACTGACTCCGCACAACACGATTGGCCAGAAAACAAGAGTCTAGGGAATAACGTTTTGGCCACAAAATGGAATTTTCTTGCTATTTTCTCTTTCTTTCTTTTTTTCCCCAGTCCTGATTTAGGCACCTTTCTGGCTCTGGGTGGGCCTGATTCTCTAAGATCTCTGAGATATTAAGACTTTGGTTTTCTAAACAAGCCTTATAGAACCAAAACCTGAGTATTTAATCGTTGACTGTGGAATGAGCTCAGACCGATCTGATGGAGTCTAAGGCTTGGGAGGCCGCGCCGGACATCTCCGCCCTGAAGGACATGACCATCCCTTGGACAAGGCTTAGTTACTTATGTGGACCTTCTCCCTCCAGGACAGGATCCAATGACTGGAGAACTGAACACAGAGCACACACTTAGCATGAGACAGGGTGCATATGTGAGTGTGCCTTGCAGTTGTCTGAGCCCTGAGCTCCTCCCAGTGGCCCTGCCTGTGCATGGGTCCCTTGGGGTCAGGAGGTGGCAGCCGTCCGGGCAGCTGCCTGAGAGTTTATTGCCAGACTCAGTGGCTCCAGGGCTCATTTCCCAGGGACATTATCATCCTCCTCCCTCTAGGAGGCCTATTTGGGGCCCATTCCTGCCGTCGTGAAACTAGACTGTGAATTCTTTGGTGGCAAGGGCTGGCTATTATTTTATTATTTTTCTTTATACTCTTAGAACCTAGTATAGTTCCCGGCATGGAGTAGGCAAGAGCGTGCACACTTAACACAGCCAAAAAAACACATCGATATAGTGCTCTCATTCTCTCTCCATTCGGCATTCATGATGCAATTATTAATTATATATGTACTTAGAAATAATTAGTTTAAGTGTGTTATTATTAATAGTCCCAAAGCCATGTCCTCTGACACTTTGGATGCCTTGTGATTAACTCTGGACTCCGGACTATTCTTACAGTGTCTTGATTCACCCTTCATGACTCTCCCCTTCTGTCTCTTCTGAATTTTTTGCGGGTTAAGTGTAATCTTTGAGCACCGTGTGCCCCATGACTGCTTTGAATGAACCCTGACACTATCAGACACATCTTCCCATTATGAGGCTCATTTATATCATGTCGTCATTCATGATAAATCTTCAAAAAATTAACAGAGATAAACAACAAAAATAGGCCATTCACTGTTGTCCCAGGGCTATCCATATTCCTCTCCCCAAAAGTTTCTAGTGTGTTTTTGGCCGAAGTATTTTTATGAACTTGGGTTACATTAGCTTCATTGTCATGGTAGTGATCAATGTAACCTTCCAGAAGGGAGTGTACAGACAGAATTTTTGTGTGTGCTATGAACAACCCAATTATTATGTCAAAGGTAAAATACAAGCTTGAAATCACCCCAGCCTGTTAACTTGATCTAGATCTGCTGAAGAACAAGCATCTAAACGAGGCTTTGATGAAACACTTGGCTCATGGATATATTGTGGTGACAATTTATGGGATAATGGATCTTTTTTTTAAAGATTTTATTTATTTATTTATTTATTTGAAAGGGAGAGAGTGAGAGAGCACAAGCAGGGGGAGGGGCAGAGGGAGAAGCAAACTCCCCACTGAGCAGGGAGCCAGTCATGGGGCTCGATCCTAGGACGCTGGGATCATGACCTGAACCGAAGGCAGCCGCTTAACCACCTGAGCCACCCAGGCGCCCGAGGATAATGGATGTCTGAAACAGTGTTAGATTTTGACATCCATGAGTACAGCACTTAACGTGATCACTGTTTCAGACCCTTGCTGGTGAATTTTATGAACAAGGTGGGGGGAAATGTTTCAGGGGGATATTTAGGAGTGAGTGTTCCACAGAATGGGTCCGTACACCGAGACAAATGTCAACTACTGATCTCATGCTTTAAAAAGGGCAGATAGGTCAAGAAGCACTCAGAACTCGGGCCATGAAGATGTGACACTGCAAATGAGCGAGCTTTCTGAAAAGTCATGAGTGGGATTTTGAATGTTCTGTTGAAAAACGGAGGGAAATCCTTTCATTGAAGAGCAGTGTACTTCATCAGCTGATAGAAATAAGCATGAAATGTGACAAATTCCACAGGAGAGAGAAGTGACAGATCTCTCAAAGTTGCTGATGAATAATGGGGGAAAAAAGTTAAAACTTGCCTTTAAATAAGTTTGCTTTTTATATGCTTTCATGAAAAATGTTCCCATCATCTCCCATGTAAATCAGCATTTATAGCTACTGTCTTCTGCCTTTGGTGATATCATAATTTTATTTCATTGGGAAATGAGGAATATGAGCATGAAGACTAGAAAGGCCAAATCAAACATATTATGTAGAAAAAAGGAGACAGAGACCAAAATTATGGTATTTTGTGAGTGTTTTCTCTATAGAATGATGACTTTAATCATTTCATCTCTTATTCTCTTTCTTCGCTGGTGAAATAGAGAATGATGGGCTGGATTGTTTTCTCAGTCTCATGAAAAATAATGGCTAATCCAGTGCTCCAGCTGAGAAAGGATTTGGAAAACTTGCTTTTCTGATGCTTCAAGAAAGTTCTGTATTTGCTCCCTGTTCAGCCTTTCTTCGCATAAGCACCCCTTGAGAAGGAATGGGAAATTTGAAAACGCCCCTACCATGCATTTTTCTGGTGTCACTTACACCCTGCAAAGCAGGACCTAGGTCTGATGCTCCCTACACACCCCCTCTCCCAGGGAATTGCTCAGGCTTCTGGGAGATGGGTGCTCGGGTGGGGGTTCAGCATTCTGAATTCCAAATGGCCTGAAGCAAGTGCCCAGAAAGCAGCTGACACTTTATACTGGAGCAGAAGGTTAGCCGAGGCTCATTTGACGTGGTATGGGCTTCACTGAGAAATCCTTGAGTGATAATAAAAGCAAACCAGCATCTTCATCTTCGGAGTCCTTAAAAGAAAGAGCCTCTAAGCCGTAAAGGCCAGGAGGTACTTTTTCAGCTAACAGGGAGGAAATGTGGACAACTGAAACCATCAAAGGCCATCCCAGTGAGGGTCCAGTTTGTATAAGAGCTTTGGAAGGAAGATGGCTCTCTTGGGTTTCCCGGTTCCCAGTGAACTGGTTCCTAATCACATCCCTTACCTTCTTTCTAGTAATATCTTTATCCCACCTGCTCTTAAGTCATGAGTTAGAGACATTTCTTTGTATGAGGAATTGATAAGACGTTTGAGTTATGAGCCTGAATCTTTGTGTATTCAGCAGAACCTCCAAATATCCATATGGACTCATCTCTGTGCTGCTGACATTTTAGTACTAAAGATGAGGAGAGAAACCCTAAGAGCTTCTAGAATGGAGGGAAAAAATAACAACTCCTAGGTTAATATTGATGGGATAAGGGTCCAATTTTCATTTCTCATAAACAACACCAGTTGTTAAAAACGCAGTAGCGCGAAGTCTTAAAAATACCTAAGAAAAATATTTTGCACTTTGATTTGTACACCAGGTCAAACAGGCATTCATCAGTGAGGTCGAAGTCAAGACTTGTGGGAATGCGTGCACTCAGAAAGTGCAGCCCCACACGTGTGCTGTGACATGGCGATTTTAGGATTTCCTCCAGTGAAACACAAAAAAATGAACTCAAACAAAAGAGATAAAAAGGTAAGGAATAAGGGATACTTTCTGAGCCAAGAAACTGGTAAAGCTTGAAAGATAAGACTAAATAATTGTAATTGCCTAATGTAAGAATAGAACTATTAATTAAAACAGCAAGAAGAACAAAACTCTAATATTTTAAAAATCAGATGATTTCAGCTTGGGAGTGTTTTGGTTAATGGATAACTTATTGTCTAGAATGATTACTTCAAGACAGCAACATAAAAAAAAAAGAAAGAAAAATGGTTTATCCTACTGCTTTCTGTCATAGTGAGTATTTTTCATTTCAAACATTAAAGGAGAGAATTAGATTCTCTTCATCAAAGTGCATCATATGCGAAGTTTGAAAAACTCTCTTTTAATGGTAATTCAAAATTCAGCATAAAGGAAGAAAAGGCATCTCTTCTATAAGGACAAGCCATCTTGAACTATGCATTTCAGTGCACCGAGTCCTTCATATTTTCCTTCCACCCATGCATAATAAAAGTTCGGTTTAAGGACCAGATAAGGGGCGCCTGGGCAGCTCAGTTGGTTAAGTGTCTCACTTCAACTCAAGTCATGATCCCAGGGTCCTGGGAGGGAGCCCTGAAACGGGCTCTGTGCTCAAAGGAGAGTCTGGTGCCATCCCCCTCCCTGCTCGTAGTCTCTCTCTCTCTCTCTCTCTCTCTCTCAAGTAAATAAATAAATAAAACCAAAATCTTTTAAAATAGAAAAGAAGAACCAGATAAATAGTGCATATTACATTTAAGCTATGAAAGTCAGAACTCTCTGCGGCACTCAATAAACATCTCAGTATTATTGATATTTGCACTTACCTAATATCTTTAATCTGAGAGAACCAAGTTCTTTATAAAAGTCATGAATATCACATTCCATAGAATTATTTCCTACTGTGGTGTTACTGTCAGAAATGCATAAGGTGGGGGCGCCTGGGTGGCTCAGTCGGTTAAACATCTGCCTTCAGCTCAGGTCATGATCTCGGTCCTGAGATTGAGCCCCACATGGGCTCCCTGCTCTGCGGGGAGCCTGCTTCTCCCTCTCCCTCTCCCTCTGCCTGCTGCTCCCCCTGCTTGTGTTCACTCTCTCTCTCTCTCTCTCTGTGTCAAATAAAATTAATCTTTAAAAAACAACAAAAAAAGAAATGCATAGGGCCGGCAATTGTTGAGGTAGCAGCAAAAGCTGATGCAGATGGGCAATTTCATGCAGCTTCCTGAAGGCCGGACTCAAGAACAGGTTTGCTTTGGGAGTTACTTGCTCTTAGGAGCATTGGCCTTCACCTCCAGCATCCCACAGTCCTTCTCCTGATGCATTCAGTCTTCAGCTTTCCCCCTGGAAAAAGTAGCCTTGGAAAGTTTGGTATACTCAGGAAAGGTTGGCATCTTCATTCTAACCTGAATTCCCTTACCGAGCAGAACTTCCTGTCCTTTGCAATGTATGAATGTGCCTTTTAACTTCCAACATAACCAGTTCTGCCTGATTATGTGACCAACCCCGGACAAGTATTTTTTGTTTTAATTGATTGATGGGTGGGTGGGTTGATTGGTTTTCAAACTTCTCAGTTTGTTGGTTTCCTGGTCTATAAAATGTGAGTAGTGGTAGTATCTGTCCCATAGCGTTGTTCTGGGGACGGAGCGTATATGTCAAAGATCTGGAGTGCCTTCTGCAAGCAAGCATGCTGCACGCGTGGGCTCTTAGCCACGAGGCGGGCATTGTGTCAACAGTGAACCTCATAGGTTCCTTGTCTCCTGGAGCTGTGAATTGGTGGTTTTGCACAGCGATTCTTCTACTGTATGAACTGTCAGAAATGCCCTAAATGTTATAAAAAGTAGCCCCAATGTGAACTTTTGGAAATTAGCCATGCTTTTAAAGACACTTCTTAATACTTAAGAAAATAACAAATACAGGGAAGTAAAGAGGGATGGACAGTGAGGGCTGTAACCAGCCCAGCGTGTTGCTGGGCAACTGGCCTCCTTCCCTTCTCTTCTCGCTCCACCATTATTTGCAAAATTTCAGAAATATTGGAAGATCTACAAAGAGTCATGTCTCCTAATTGCTGCAGGTCAGTCTGTACTTGACTTTCGATGTTTCCGGATGTTCTCTTTTTCTCTCTGCATCAAAATATTTCAGACTTGAGATTTGCAGCAAAGGGACAGATAATCAGACTCTCTGCCTTCCTTCTCCTTCTCTTGAGGAGCCCAGGAGAAAGACACAAGACTGAGAGTGATATCAGTGCTCCGGGCTGCATCTTCCTCATGATTAAAATGAGGGTTCTGGTCCTCGATAGATTTCCTGCCAGCCTAATGGTCCATGACTTTACATTTTTCTAATACTGTTTTCAATCTGTCAGAAACCTTCAAAGAAAAACTCTGTGACTGGTCTCCTTCCTTCCTTCCTTCCTCCCTCCCTATTCCTTCCTTCCTTCATTCCTTTGTTCCATTTTTCCTCCCTTCCTTCCTTCCTTCCTTTCTTTTCTTTCCTTCCTTCCTTCCTTCCTTCCTTCCTTCCTTCCTTCCTTCCTTCCTTCCTTCCTTTCTTCCTTCCTTCCTTTCTTTCTTTTTCTCTCTCTCTCTCTTTCTTTCCTTTCTTTTCTTTCCCTTCCTTTCTACCTTCCTTCCTTCTCTTCCTTTCCCTTCCCCTCCCCTTCCTTCCCTTTGTTCCCCTTAAATTCTGGCTATGATTTTGACACGTTCCCCTGCAGCTTTCACCCCTTATCTGTTGACATTGGTTTCTATCCTGTGTTCATTTCTCATGGCGCGTCACTCCTACCCTGTCTAATTATTATCATGAATTGTAAATATTCATGCATACTCATTACAAGAAACTCTTCAGAGCAAAGCATTACACGAAGAGTTGTTTTTGCATGTACAAGGAAGAGTACTATGGTCATTTAGCATAGAAATATATCCTACCACAAATGTTATTGGCTGGTGGCCCAGGAGCAGCAGTATTCTTCATTCTAATGGTTTCAGGTAATGACCACTCACAAACGCATGTCTCCTGGCAATAGAAAAAGGCAGTGTCTCCTAATAACTTAAGAAAATCTTTGTCAAGTCAAATGTGGAGGGACAGAAAAACAGACTTACTGTGAGACCCGAAATATATAGCAATATATAAAATAAATTAGTCTCAAGTCATAAAACTCAGAAAAACGTAATCACAGATAAATTAAAACCATTTGTGTCACTTAATAGAACTTTGATGTGCAAGGAAGGTATTATTTTAAATTTGTGAAGCGAACCATTGCTGCCATTATAAGCAAAAAGATTTCCTATCAGGTTCTGGAAACAGTGGAATTGGATAAAGGTCTTTTGCTCATAGCTATAGCTTAAGCAAAATATGATGGCTCAGAAAATATGCTACAAGAACTTACTTGGCATAAAACTTGTCTAATAAATTTGAGTGATATGTTATAAATTACCTCTCTGGCTATGAAAATGCTTTTGTCCTTATGTCCTCAGTGTCACGCAAGTAGGACCCACTTAATATTTAGAGATACCCACTCACTGAAGGAATTTCTTTGGCCTCTGACCGGACATTATGATAACTATGAAATATGAAAAGCAGGAGTGACACTATTTTCCTGTTTCGCTCCTCATCTGGACAACAACTGAGTAAAAAGTTTCCTGAGCTACAAATATTGTCTTGATACGGAATGAAGCATTTGATACAAAAATCATTTCCTTTGTTTACCTTCCAATGGCATAGTGGATTAAGCATGGAATCTTGAGTTCTCTGGACACTGGATTTCTTTCTGGATGCGTGGTCAGTGAGAGCAGGTGCAGCTGCAGCCTCCCTGTGCGTACTCAAGCATGGGAAATGTAGCACATTCTGAATCTGAAGGATCTAAATGTAGCCTGAACTAAGCTACATAGTGTTATGCACATTTATAGACAGAGAGAAGAATGGAAGTATACTCGCTTTATTTCTGGGGAGGACTAGGAGATGAAATGTAACGCACAGTGTGTCAGTGTGAGGAGGGCTCTGCAGGAAGCCTTGCTTATCTACACCTCTCAACACTTGTGTATACAAGGGCTTTTGTCTCCAGTCTGTTCTCTGTCACTCGCCCCCCCGGGATTCTCACCCTTGCTCATGGCTTTAAAACTCTCCATACACTGAAGACTCTATAGCTCTGATCTCTTCCCTGACTCAGAGTCTAACTACCAAACCCATGTTTTCATTGGAATGTGTACAGAGCATCTCAAACATAACATGACCCAGCCGGGACCTCTGATTTCCCCCACACCGACTTTTGTCCCGTTTCTCTCTCAGTAAATAACATACCATTTCACCCAGTTGCTTGAGCCAGAAGCACAGGAGGAGTTGTGCTGCACGCTGCCTTTTCTTCCCTCCTCACATCCGTCGGCACCACCAGCAGACGGTACTGGCTCTGTCTCCAAGGACCCCCGGCCTTCTGTTACCACCCTCTCCACCATCCTTCTCCGTGAACATCAGCATTACCTGAGTGGTCCTCGCTCGCTCGTGCCCTGTCTGCCCACGGTCTGTTCGCCACACAGCATCCACATTAAGCCTTAAAAAACTTGTCTGTCAGTTGGTGTTACTCCTCATCTTAACCCCGGGGAATAGACTCTAAAGCTGTCACCCTGGTCGACGTGACCCCAAAGGATCCGGCCCTGACTGAGTTCCCAGCTGTATATCCTACCACTTTCCCCCCTCACAGTGAGAACATGGGGCCCTTATACTTCTCTTTAAACAGCTTGGGTACATTTTGCAAAATGGCTTTGACACTCACTGTTTCCTTTGCTCCCAGTCTTCCTTCCTCCAGCGCCAGCCCCTAGCGATAACCCCGTGACCCTGCTGTCTGACGCGACATGGCCGTGGTTCTTCATTCCTTGACTCTGCACCACTGTTTCAGAGCACTTGCCAACACAATACATCACTCCTCCTTTCCTCTTTCTTTTTCTTTTTTTTTCCTCTTTTGCTTTTTGTCATAACAGAAATCATCAAACTTCTTTGTAAAGGACTTAACGGTAAATATTTTAGGCTCTGTGGGCCAAGCAGCAAAATCAAAACACTGTTCTTTTTTTTTAAATTTAACTTTATTTTTTCAGTGTTCCAAGATTCATTGTTTATGCACCACACCCAGTGGTCCATGCAATCTGTGCCCTCCTCAATACCCACCACCAGGCTCCCCCAACCCCCCACCCTCCTCCCCTCCAAAACCCTCAGTTTGTTTCTGAGTCCACAGTCTCTCATGTTTCGTCTCCTCCTCCACTTTTCCCAAGCCACCGTTCTTATCAGAAGGCATATTATTACACACACATGCGTATGCACACACACACACACACACACACACACACACACAGAGTCACATACACTTTACGTTGAAAAATGTAAAAAACTTTCTCAACTTACGAGGCACCCCCAAATGGGTGGGATATAGGATGTGGCCCAGGGGCCATAGATTGATGACCTCTGGTCATTATCACTCAATAGAAAAGAAGCATCAATACAGGAGGGAATTTGAAAATTTGGCTTATCCCAATGTCCCTGGCACTTAGAAGACAAAGATTCAAAACAGCTACAATAAATAATGCTCAAAAAATTAAAGGAAACCATGCTAAAACAAGTAAAGGAAGATGTGATGGCTATATCATCAAATAGTAATATCCTTAGAGCAATAGAAATTACAGAAACAGCCAGTGGAAATTCTGGAATTAAAAGTAAAATAACTGAAATGAAGTGGCCAATAAAGTGGATGAACAGTGGATTTGAGTTGTCAGAAGAAAGAATCAGTAAACCGACCATAGATACCAGTGGGTAACATGCAAACTGCTGAACAGAGAGGAAAAGGATACAGAAGAATGAACTCGGCTTTAGGGAAATATAGGATACCAGTAAGTGCACCACCATAAATCTGTTGGGAGTCCAGAAGACAGGGTGGAGAGAAAGAGCAGAAAAATTCAAAGAAACAATGAAGAGGATTTCCCAAATTCAGTGAATGCAAGAATATAAAGGAATCCAAGTAGGATAAATGCTGGAAGATCCATACCCAGACACATTGCTATAAAAATGCTGAAAGCCAATCACAAATAGAAAATCTTGGAAGCAGAAAGAGAAAAATGTCTCATCACTTAGAGAGGAATCCTAATAAGGTCAACAGCAGACTTTGCATATGAAACAATGGAGCCCAAAGGGCAATGGGATTGTATGTTCAAAGTACTGAGAAAAAAACAACTTCCAACTAAGAAACTCATGTTAGGATAAAAATAACAAACTCTACAAATGTATACATATTCTTTTCAAAGTTTCTTTGAAACACATCAAATTGTATGTGTCAATAATTACACCAAGGTATTATAGAGGGTGTGACTTACAGAGATGGAATATGTATAGCACACTGTGAATAGTAGTAATTATGTGCATTATTGTTATACACAACAGTAATAGTCCACAAAGGGACTGCTAATAAGTAAAAATTTAGAATGCTATCCTAAATTTCATGTGAAAATGCAAGTGACACAGAACAGCCAAAAGAATCCTGAGAAAGAAAAACAAATTCAAGGACTCATTCTTCCTGATTTCAAAACTTCCTACACAAATACAGTAATCAAGAAAATGTGTTGCTGGTCTAAGGATAGAAATATAGATCAGCTTAATAGAATTGAAAGCCCACAAATAAACCATCACATTTATAATCAATTAGCTTTTGATGCAGGTGCCAAGATAATACAGTGAGTAAAGAATACTATTTTCAGTAAATTGTTCTGTGACAATTGAAAATCCACATGCAAAAGAATATAACTGGATCTCTACCTCACGCCATATAAAAAGTTAACTCAGAATGATTCAGTGATTTAAATTTAAGTGCTGAAAGTCTAGAAGTCTCATAAGAGAATGTAGCCATAAATTCTCACGAGATAGGATTAAGGTGG
>JAPYYM010000942.1:0-14083 GCA_028534135.1 Potos flavus
TCCCCGGCTGCTCCTACCTGTGAACTCAGAGCAACAGACTGAGGGTTTTGGAGGGGAGGGGAGTGGGGGGATGGGCGAGCCTGGTGGTGGGTATTGAGGAGGGCACGTATTGCATGGAGCACTGGGTGTGGTACATAAACAATGAATCCTGTAACACTGAAAAAATAAAATAAAAGTATTTGGGAAAAAAAAAAAGAAAGAAACCTAAAAAAGAAAAGGACCCTCCCCTGATCCCTGTCCCACCACTCTCAGCTTATTCCCTAAAAGCCTCTGACTGCTACCATTCTACCTACTCTAGATTTGCAAGTCTTCTACCTGCAAAGCTTCTCCAACTGTTCAAAGCTTTTCATCCACATTTAAAGAGAAGCGGTCTCTTGGCATCCCTTCGTGTGCAGCCACAGATGCAACAGTGACTCGTCTTTGTGTTTCGCCGCACCTGAACTGACAGGGATTCAAAGTGCCTCAGCAGTAGCATCTCTGCACAAGCAGGACAATGATACATCTACTCCCTCTCAGGGAAGAGAGAGAAGACGACCCACCCTAAGCCAGTGCCACCAGCTAGCTCTCCCTCTGGTTCTTTACAGTCCCCACGCAGCTGTTTCAGCACTGAGGGAAAGCACAGCTGCCTGGGTTTGACTCACACCTACGGGGCTTTTCTTCATTCTCACTCTCATTTCCATGATCCCCAACTGCTCACGCCTCTCCTCTCCTTTCATCTGTATTAGAGGAAGTACAAGGCTGTGGGCAGAGCCCTTTTGTCTTCCTGTTTAGATCAGACATGTAAATAAACACATCTGTTTGGCTAGGGCACAAGCAAAGCCTTAAATAGTAGCATTGCCTAAAAGACATGGCTAAGTTCTGCTAAAGAATTATTACAATTAAGACTTCTCATGACGAGGCAGCTTTCATACAGCTAATCAAACAACAAGACATCATTTCACAAACCCACTTGCTTCCTTTTTGCATATATAAAAAATGCTGTTACTTAGAGAGCCGTAAAAGGCAAGCAATTGCATATAACAGCCAAGTAAATCCATGTTCTCGAAACAGGACACCACGGAGAAAATCACAGTCCTTTAAAATAACAACTCTCTAAAGCAGATAAAATCCTTAAAAAAAAAAAAAATCTGCTTTAGAGAATTGAAGTTGTTTTCATGAATTTCTCTCCTCCCAATTTATTCTGTATTTGTTCACAAAAATGGATGTCAATACTAGGTATGCATTTTGTTATTCGTGAACAACACATCTCTTGAGGATTGTCTACTTTATTAGTACTGAATAGATTATTAACCAATTTTTGTTTTTTTAAGATTTTTATTTATTTGACAGAGAGAAACACAGCGAGGGAGGGAACACAAGCAAAGGGAATGGGAGAGGGAGAAGCAGGCTTCCCGCCGAGCAGGGAGCCCGATGCGGGGCTCGATCCCAGGACGCTGGGATCATGACCTGAACCGAAGGCAGACGCTTACCGTCTGAGCCACCCAGGTGCCCCTATTAACCAATTTTTTAAGCTATCTTTCTTGAAGGGAAGTATAATGGTTCCTGTTTATTTCTTTTTTTTTTTTTTTTTAACTAATCTACACTTACATAACACCAACATCACCCACATTCATTTAGGTACTTCTCAAACATTTTGAAAAGCTTTTAGCTCTATTTCTGTTTCCATGTCCAGGGCCAAGTACAGTGCTGTCTAGAACAGAAGTGCATCCTCTGTTATATAATTGTACCCATGATTCAGCCAGCATGGCCACCAGGCAAGGGTGAATGGCCAGTCTGCAGTGACCATGGCACTTTGTCATGCCACCGCAGGCGGCTCTTGGGCCAAATCAGCCCAGAGCACTGCCCTGCACTCTTCCCACATATTATTCACCTTTCTGAACGTCATGGTGACTCGCATGTGGACAAAAACACAGAATTCCAGCCAAGCTCCCTAGACCAGTTCACTCCACTGGTCCACTCTGCGTGAGGCTGGGTCATGTCACTTGTTTACTTTCTCCTACAGTGTTACAACCTTCAGATGGTGCACATGCTGAATCCTACTCCCTTATCCATCTGGCAAATCCACACTCCTGAGGCCCAAGCATCTCCTCTAGGGCAAAGCTGTACAGATGCCAAACAACACTGTTTATCCTTCCTTTTTCAATGCAACCAGCAGATTCTGTACTTACTTCCTTTCTTCTACTAAAGCTCCGATTCCACTTTACTTCGGTGATTAGTTTGCATGTCCATCCTTCTTCCCTGCCCTCACCTTTGCCCTCAAATTTCTTTTGGGGACTACTCTCCATGCCATTCCTCAGCCTTCCCTGAAGCCTCAAAGTTGATCTTCTCAAAAAATTATATGCTCAAAAAGCATGTAATTCCTCATTATATACTCCCATTGTGTCCTGTTCTCTTCCTTTACATAAAATCACATCTGTCAGCATCTATACAGTTTCTGTTTCCCAGAACCTTGAGTTCTCTAACCATAGGGACCTGGATGGCCTTTTTCACGGCTGCATGCCCAATGCCTGGGACAGTGCCTGGAATCTGTAGTTCTCAACTATTTGAAAACATTAGATGAACAAATGAATGCACGGTAACTTCTTGAGAGCCAGAACTCTATCTTATTTAAGTTTTTATGCCCAAGTCAGTGAGCAACAATTTTCTGAATCAATGATCAATTCAGTAAATTGTGTGATTCACTCATACTCTACTAATATAGTCCAGTTACAACACACTCAATTCTTAAGGAAAATATATAACTTAATTTCCCAAAATTTATAAGGATCACAGACACAGCAGGGTGGAATTGAGATTTTTAAGCACAATTTTCTAAAATTAGTAGTATCTTGAAAATATTGTACCATGCCATAAAAATTTGCTCTGATATGTCCAGCAGCTAAACAAAAGCCAATACATATTCATACATGTTTGTCATCAAGCATGGAAAAATAAAATCACAGGTAATTCAGAGTAATTCAAGCCCTGACTTTAGTTTTACTTTCAATATTCCTTTCTACTCATACTTGCATATTTTTAAAAATAATCAATTAGTCATAGTCAACATTTATGTGCAGAGACCATATGAGGCAGCATGGAGAAATGCAAAAGAAACAGGAGGGAGACAGATGGCTCCATGTAATATACATAATAAACTGTCCTGCTTTGCTCTGCCTTACTTGAATGTTATGCATTCAATCTGTATTTATGCCTTATTTTCTTCTGCATAGGTGTGGGTTTTCTCCTCTGATTAGACCTGAAGTTTCCTGGCAACAAATACCTTGACTTTTAGTTTACTCCTTTCCATCACCATTCGTCCTATCTTTTTACTGTATCAGTTCATACCTTCACTCATCAGGTATTTTTTGAGTGTCTGCTGTGTCAGTTACTCTGCTAGACATGGGATATACAGTAGAGAACAAGATAAAGTCCCTGCTCCCATGCAGCTATACTGAATGTGGATGTGAGAGGTGGGGCAGAGCAAAGATTAAATAAGTAAACAAACGAATATGAAAACTTGAACCGGAAAAGTGCTATAAAAACAGTTATGTATAAGGGATTAGATTAAGGGATTAGGAACTGAAATGGTCGAAGAACACTTAAGCAAACACCTGAATATATTAAAGTAACACTGAAAGATCTGGGTAGAAGAATGTTTTAGGCAGAGAGAACAAAAAATGCAAAGGTCCTGAGGTGGTAATGAGCCCTGTGAGTTCCAAGAACATCAGAAGGATAGTGTGGCTGAACTTGAGTGAGTAAGGGGCAGAGAAGTATGAGATGGGGTTAGAAAAAGCAGATCATGTAAGGCTATGGGTAAGCAGTTTAGACTTTCTATTATTGTGATGAGATGCTTATGGAAAGTATCGAGTAAGGGGGTGACATAATCTTATTTGTCTTTTAAGAAGATTACTGTGAAAAAAAAAAAAGATTACTGTGGCTGCTATGTGGCAAATGGACTAGCATGTTGCAAAAATGGGAGCTGGGTAACCAGTCAGGAGATATTACAAGAGCCTGGGAAAGAGGTGCTAGTGCTTTGGATTCAAGCAGTGAGAAGAGGTCAAATTTTGAATGTATTTGAAAGTAGAGCCAGAAGATAGTACTTGCTAATGGTTTGCATCTGAGTTGTGAGAAAATGAGAAGGATCAAGGATGACTTCTAGGTAACTGATTCGAAGAGTGACAGGGTTATGATATGTGGAACTCTAGGGGAGAAGCCTAAAATAGGGTTCCAAGACCAGATGCTCCATAAATGCTAATGTGGTAATTGAAAAACAGAAAAGTACAAATTAATAGCATTACAAGCTGTTTACATAAGTGATAGTAAGAACATAGCCTCAAATTCCAAATCTGCAGCATTTTAGAAAGCAGCAATAGTAATCAGAGCAATAACTGGAAGAAAAGAATATCCCAAGATAAATCATCTTTAGAAAGTGTAATTGAAAATCATTGCAGACAATAGTAGGACCTTAGCTTCAAATTTCACAAATTCTAAGAGCTCTTACATTAATTAAAATTGGTTTGAAGTTATTTGTTGAATCATTAGCAATACTTTAATTCATTTATCTCTCATGTATTTAGCAGAAGACATTACTGTTTAGCATTACAAAGAATCTCCTACCTCTAGATACTGATGCTTTCAGAGAAGTTAGAATAGACAAGCTAAATCATCTTTATTAATTGCCACGATGGTAATCAGCTGATAACTTTTAACATGACCTCTATGTAGCATTCAGAACAAATAAAGATTGGTTGCTACGATATCTTAATAACGTAAATATCCATTCCATCAAGCCATGCTTTTGAAATTCATCTCAGGGTTTAATAGTGAAGTACCAGCTCCTTAATTGGTAAGGTTTGATTAATATGTCCTTTCTTACATCCACATGGCCCATTTGCAGTAGGTTAAATTTGGTTCATTTTTCAAGTTACAACAGTTTGGAGATTTCTGCCTCCCTTTCATCTCTGATATAAAGTTTTGCACCTAGGCAACGTACACTAATCTATTTTAGTGATATTCTAGCCACTTAAATTCAAGACGCTAGACATTTAATAAGGCATTATTTCTTGGTGGTTTTGTAAAGATCCAAAGACTAGACACTGAGGTAAGAAGCATCATTCCATTTGTATAGAATTTTTCAGGAAGGAAAATAGGGAGAGTTTTCTTTTACTGTTTATCACCTAAGATTGGAAATTTTTGCCATTACACTGCTCAGTAAACCCTAAGGATAGTTTCCAATTGGTCCACGTTACAATAATCTTGTGAAGATTTACTGCTGAGTTTCACGTTATTGGAAATGAAGGAAATTCTACTCACAGTCCAAATACCAAATGCAACTTCACATGGGGTCAGGCAGCATCAATGTGCCACAGGCTTTTACCATAAATCAGATACTCTGGAACAAATTTGAAGTGTTGACTTCCAGAGTTTGATGTAATATACTGTGCCATTTTTTTTTCTTTGAACACACAGAGGGCAGTTGTAAATCACACACTAACCTAAAAACCAAGAGACTTTGTTTTTTCTCCCTGGAACAAAACTAAGTTAATGGCTAATTCAAGAAAATACTACCATTGGCAGGGAGTGGAGAGTCTTTAGAACACAGGCAGAGGCAGATTCACTCCTTGGACCACCCTTCCTTTCTTCCTTCCTTCCTTCCTTCCTTCCTCCCTCCCTCCCTTTCTTTCTTCCTTTCTTTCTTCTCTTTGGCTATTCAATAGGATCTGCCAATTCTGTGCCATATCCTGTGCTACACTGTGGCATACATTTGTCTTCATTTTATTTCAAGTAGAGAATTAGTTTCCTTTTCCATAACTACTGGCTGGTAATTTCATACGTAACTTGCATAATCATGCCCATAGGCTACGGACAAACTTTGTTTGTATCACTAAGAATAACAATCTTTTTTTTTTTTTCATTCTTTTTCTATCAAACCAGCATTCCTCTTCTGTGATGATTATCTCACAGTCCTATTTAATGAGGTCTGTACAAGATATCTCTCATAGGGCTTTCTTCTGAAATGTCTCCTTAGCCCTGATAAAAACTTGGCCTCTTTGCCCAAAGCTAGCACAAAACATTGTGTACTGTGTTCACTTCTCTACAACTGAGATGCCCTCATTCTTGACATCTAACTGTACGCCCTGGAATGGGACTATAAGTGCCTAGAGCAAGAGATATTTTTTCCTAATTCACACAATGGGCCAATAGCAGCTCTATTTTAGCCCCACAAACTCTAGAAGTACAGACTTGCTGCTCACTCTGACATGCTGGCAATTCTAACCAGTCTACAGACTTTTCCACAGTAAAGGCTGGCACCTGCATCAGTGTCTTCGAAAACACCAAGATACACAATGAAGTTCTCCCAATATCTTCCTAATCGTATCCAACTCTGATCCATGGCAGAACTGGGGCCTACCTTAATGTGAATAATGAATATAATCAATCAAAATCCTCAATAAAAATTAATCAAATCCAGTTATATATTCAAAGTTAATATCTTTTGTATTTATTTCAAGAATATATAGATTACTAGGGCGCCTGGGTGGCTCAGTGGGTTAAAGCCTCTACATTCGGCTCAGGTCATGATTTCAGGGTCCTGGGATCGAGCCCCGCATCGGGCTCTCTGCTCAGCAGGGAGCCTGCTTCCTCCTCTCTCTCTGCCTGCCTCTCTGTCTACTTGTGATCTCTCTCTCTCTGTCAAATAAATGAATAAAATCTTTAAAAAAAAAAAAAGAATATATAGGTTACAGAAACAAATGTATTAATAAAATTCATATTGTCAATAAATCAAATAAGAAAAACTCGAGTGATTTTCAGTACATTAAAAAAGAGTATTTGATAAAATTTAACATCTACTCCTAAAGGAAAATCTCTTAAAAACATGAGTAGAAAGATGTAGTATGTTAAGAATCAATCATAATTCTTCTAGCCAGCCTCACACTTAAACACTGTAAGTATATGTCAAGGCACTAGGGTGGCTCAGTTGGTTAAGCATCTGCCTTAGGCTCAGGTTGTGATCCCAGGGTCTTGGAATCAAGTCCCACATCAGGCTCCCTGCTCACCGGAAAGCCTGCTTCTCCCTCTCTCTCTGCCCCCCACTCATGCTTACTCTATCTTTCTAGTGCCCTCTATCTCTCAAATAAATAAAGTCCTTAAAAAAATTATATGTATGTCCATTAATGCCCATATTTGTTTGCCAAAGATAAGCATTTTCTCCACAAATAATGCACACATGATTATTCTGAATCAGACAGCCAATGCAATTAAATAAGAAAATTAAATTCGGGTGAAAAGTACTGAAGTATAGAAAAACATTTTAAATATTTACCCACCTAGGAAAAAATTAATGAACCAACTAAGAAGCTATTAAAAACAGAAAATAAATTCAGTAAATTGGACAACTAAACCAAAAATTAATAATTTTCGAAATTAGAAAATGTAAATCAAAAACATTTCACTTAGAATAGTAACACAAAATGTAAAAGAACTACAGAGGGAATTAAGTTCACAGGAAATCAGACCTCCTATTTGAAGAAAATTATAAAATTTTACTTAGTAGCATATGAGCAAAAAGAGTATGTGGAAAACATGCAGATTATGAGATAGAAAGGAATATCTTCACAAAAACAAAATTCTCCCCCAAATCAAGCTATTGATTTATTTCTGTTTTAGTCAGAATACCAGTATTTTTTCAGTGAATTTATAAAAATTATCCTAAAGTTCTCTGGATATCCAGGAAAATTATGAAAAAGAAAAATGAGGGAAGACTTGTCCTTCCAGATTCTAAAATGTAGTCTAAATTTATCATAATTTAAAAAGTATGGTACTTTTGAAATAAAGAAGAATAACACAAATATATAAAAATGGTAGATAAAGATAACGATGGATTTTTAAGTTGATACAGAAAAAATGAATAATTTAATAAATGAAGTTGGGACACAGAGTGAGCAATGTGGGAAGGAATCAGGCAGATTCCTCTTCATCCTTACCCTAAACTAAGTTGGAGATAAATTAAAGATTAAATTTAAAAGTAAAACCATAGAAATACCACATGATCCAGTAATTCTACTACTGGATATTTACCCAAAGAAAATGAAAACACTAATTTGAAAAGATATATTCACGTGCCCCTATGCTGACTACAGCATTATTTACAATAGCCAAGATATGGAAGCAACCCAAGTGTCCATTGATAGATACATGGATAGAGGAGATGTAATAGGTATGTATTATATATGGACATGATGGAATATTACTCGGCCATAAAAAAGAACAAGTTGGATGGACCTAGAGAGTATTATGTTAAGTGACGTAAGTCAGAGAAAAACAAATACCATATGAAAACAAAACCAAGAGACAGAAAGCAGAAACATACCCGTAAATATAGAGAACAAACTAATGATTGCCAGAGATGGAGAGATGGGGGAGATGGATCAAATGGGTGAAGGGAAGTGGGAGGTACAGGCCTCTAGTTATGGAATGAATATGGAGGTACAGCAAAGGGAATATAGTCAATGGTAGTGTAATACCACTGAATGGTGACAGATGGTAGCTACACTTGTGGTGAGCATAGCATAACATGTAGACTTGTTGAATCACTATGTTGTAACCTGAAACTAATATACCCTTATGTGTCAACTATATTTCAACAGATAAATAATAAAAAAGGTAAAACCAAAAGAGTGTTATAAGCATAAAGAGATATTTATCTACTAGTATATTACATAATTTTATATATTATAAATGAAAAATATGAACATGACATAAAAAGCAACAATCAAAAAAGAAAAATATCTTTGACCTCACATGAATTTAAACATATGAATTAGCCATCTATTAAAAATGACAGTATTGATGTATATGCAAACAAAGATTATGTGCATTTATAGCATGATCTCATTTTCAGAAAAATAAATATGTTATTCAAATAACATGACTATATTATGCAATTACAAAGTTGGGTGTTTAAAAACATAATGCTTTTTTCCTTGAACTGATTTTATTTTCCAATTCTGGACCTCCAAACAGCCAGACTCATCTTAGGCAATTTAATTTAGTTCTTGCATTACAATACTACCCCATCCAGGGACTTAAGAGATAACTTAGATTGCGTACATCAGTTACAGTTTGGTTCAATAGTGCATCCTAGACACTTTTTCCCACCTCATCTTCTGGCTCTCGCTATCCCAGGGTATCAAACACCTGCCTACCACTGACAGCAGCTGGCTGTCTATCTACAGTGCGGAGAGGTTGTGAAGAGGAGTGGCAGCCTACTTTCCATGCTGTATTTCACAGCCATGTCATTGTAGTTTGTGGTCTCTCGGCCACATCAGAAGGGGCTCTGGCAAGGGGCCACATTTGGCTGCAGGCAGCACTAGAAGGGTGATAGCTCAGAGACGCTGTTGCTCTGCTACTCTCTCCTCCTTTTGCCTTGCTAGCTTGCACATTCACTGCTTCTCGCAGGTGAGTCATGAAGTTCATGTTTTGGTCCATTGTTACGAGCAATCCCTGACATGTCACTCTTGGACCAGGTGACACCTTGGAGACTGGGAGGTTTGGAGGCCTCTCTCACATCTAAATGAACCATGTGGCTATCTTCCTTGAATTATCAATGCAGGATGGTATGGGGTACATCTGCCCAGCTGCCATATTTAAAATGCAGCCAGAAGACAGAACATCCATCTCCTTTTCTCAGGTATCTGCACACTTCCTAGAGTCTTCTTACATTTCCATTTTTTTTCCATTTGGCATCCAGCACAAATGATCAGGGGAGCAAAACAATGCCAGGCTGGTTTTCCCTCTCTCTTTCTCATCTAAAACTTGATTCTTCTCTCTCTACACTCAACATGGTTCAAAGCCCTTTATGCATGAGAAGGGGAGATAAAGGGGCACACCAGTTCTTAACCTTAATAAATTCAATTTGCCTCCTGCTCCATAAAAACTCATGATCTAAATTGGAAATGGTCTTGAGGAACAGAAGAGAGAAGGAAATGTTTGATATCACAAGTTATTATGGTACATCATTATTATTTCAAATTTCATCCCTCTACATTTATATCTGTATATACACACATATTTATAAATATTATTAAATAGACATAATGCAGTTATAGAGATGTAGATAGACAGAAATTGGCCGGCAGATGATATATATATCTAAATACTAACAGAGGTTGAGAAGTGTTTCACCCTTGTCCAACATTTATTACATTCATAGATAAATATTAAAACCATTTTTAAAATACAATTTTCCAAATTTTCAGTTGTCCAAGCAATGTTTTAATTCACCTGGGTAACAATTTATATTTCAAAAGTGTTGAGAAAACCACTGAACCATGTAGGTCTACCTTATCCATAGATCCAGCTTCAGCTTAGATTTGAAAAACTCTTGCAAGGAGAAACACAGATTACATCAGAATTTCTACAATTATGTGTTTCATTAGGCAAAGTAGAAAGAATCCATAAAGTAAAATCCTGCTTTACTCCCCCAGATATTAAATCCACTGGACAGTTGAATAGAGTTACCAGGTGTTATCTTTCTAATTTCCACCATGTGCTGCAATCAAAAACCTCGTCAGCATCATTGTGATATATGGCAGCAAAAAAAATGCATATTTGTTCAATGTAAAACTAACATTTGTTTTTTACTAAAAGCTTATCAATTCAGAATAGTACTAGGAACGTCTTTCCTTTAAAATTGATTGTGTTTGATCAGAGCAGTCCACTGTTTATAAGTCTCATTTTCTCCAAGGATGAGGAAAAAAAATTATAATTGACTCACCATACTAACTACAAATCCAAAGCCACAAATATTAAAGACAGCTATATGAAGTGAATGGTAACATTGAGACAAGCCAATCATAACTCAGAAATATTGAGACCTAGAGTGCTGATTTAGCACGTACGACTTTCCTGTTATGTTTCAAGAATCATCATATTTTCTAACTGAGTAATTTGATTTCTTATAGGAAATATACCAGGATTGCATCTTGGAATAAGTAACAATGTTAGGAATTGGCTCAATCCTTTACAGTTGCAAAACTTCTAACCTTAAGTTTCCTGAGGGACATCACTTATAAGAAAAAAGAGAAAACAAGAAATGGCCCAGTACTTTGACTTTTAGAAACTTCTAATTCACAAGTGTCATAGAAAATTCTAGTCAAAGAGAGCTAAGAACAGGAATAGAGTGCGGAAGCAAGGAAATCCCTCAGGACCAAATGCTCCTGCACAGCCACACCCCAAGTTACTCCAAAAGCATAAGGCCACCTTCCTGCACCCCCAGGCCTCTCCACCTTGACCCCACAGCCACAACGTAAGCAGAAAGCTTAATGTGACTTAGTTACACAGTAATTCCTTTCCCTCTGTGAGGAGTTACCCACTTCAATCTAATTTCTTACAGCCTCAGGAGGTATATTATAGAGTATGCTTTGGTTAAATTCCACCAGACAAATAACATGGAAAATCTTGTGTGTGTTAATCACAATAATTCCTATACTCCTATAACATTTTAACAATGCACCTTAAAACATGTGATAAATTCCATATGATCCTCACAAGACTTTAGGTCAAGTGTCAGAGATTCAAGACAATAAATAGAATCATTTTAGGTGTGTTAAGAGAAATGAGTTTAATACAAGAAATTTTGTTTACAAAATACCTAGAAATTTGGAAGGAACAGTCTCTAGGCTGGGCATCCAGGAATGACCCTGAATACTACACAACTGAAATACCAGCAGGGCTGCTGATTCTGCCAAAATGTGAAGTTATGTAAGAGTCAAGAGGCCACCACTAGAACTAAGTAAGAACATTCAGCTATGGCTGTGATCTGGAAATGAGAAGGTATCTGCTATTGTTGCCTTAGCTACTTGTAGAGCTGGATGCTGGAACACTGTTGGAGAAAAGCCCCACATCTTTGTAACCTGTTTTCTGAAAGAAAAAGCCAAAGCTTCAGGAAGATGGCTTCCATATCACTCCCATCTTTTTTTTTTTTTTTTTAAGATTTTATTTATTTATTTAATTCATTTGTCTGTCTGTTTTCGAGAGAGAGAGCAGGGATAGGAGCAGAGGAAGAGGGAGAGAGAGAATCTCAAGCTGACTCCCCGCTGAGCACAGAGCCCAGTGCGGGGCTCGATCTCACCATCCTGAGATCATGACCTGAGCTGAAATCAAGAAACACTCAACAAACTGAGCCACCCAGGCACCCCTATCATTCCCATCTTATAAATCTTGAATAAATACTTCTAAATGATAGGATCCAACTTGTTTCCAAACCTTAGCAGCAAGGAGCCTGGGAAATGTGGATTTTTAGCTTTCTAGCTTCTGCTGGACAAGAAGGCCACACAGAAGTAGTTAGAAATGAATGCTGAGAACAGACTGATCATAGCTATCACAGGCAAGAGTTAGTATGTCCATTTCACAGATGAGGAAACTGAGAGTCAGAAAATTTCAGTGACTTTTATAGGCTTCAATGTTAAATAATTGAATCACCAGGAATAGAACCTAGGAGTTTCTATGCCATGTCTAGTACACTTTCCAATTTGCCATTTTGTACTAATTATAGGGATTATTAAACTGGAAAAGAAACAACTGATCATACACTGTAAGGGGAACTAACATTTCCTGATACTTACTTGCTCATTTATCAGGCTACTATTATGTTTCAAAGAGGTCAACTTAGGAAGAATCTCTACATAGATTAATATGCCTTCTCAGTGAATGTTAAGCTGTTGATAGAGTTTAGGGTATAGATGAAGCGAGCCTGCAAACTGCAAGCTTTTGTCTTCCTTTGAAAATTCAACAATCACTCAAAACCTTGAGATAGAAAGAGGTATCTGAAAAAAAATTCATGTTTTTACTTTTATCCCCACCGCCCCCAAATTAAAATATTTGCAAAGATTTATAAAATGTCAGAGTAAAACAAAAGCATATTTATGTCATTTTAATTAAATTCAGAATTGCTATTTGAATCAAATGTAATATAAATATAAGTTAACTAAATATTGGTCAAATAATCTTGTAAAGAGATACTGGCCTTAAAGATAGAACTATAAAGCCACCTAATATAATCTGGCTCCCTTACCAGTTTATCATATCTCTTTTTTAGTAACTGGTACCTTTTTAAAAAAAAATGAGTCATTATCTGTATCTTCACATGTGGATATTAATTTAATCAAATGTGAAATTTAAGGTTAATTTTTAGCCTTAGTCAGACTCAGCTCAACTTCACCAATAAACACGTGGAAAGTGGTTTTTCTGTTACTTTACAAATCTCTAAGGCAGCATTCAGTGCTCCTTTTTGTGACTACCTCTTTAAGGGGAAGCATTTTGGAAGAGGTCTCCTGAGAGCATTTATAATAAATCTTTCCTGACTTCCTTTTAAGCAGGAAAGAAAAATCTATTTAAGACAATGCTTTAAGGCAAAATGTTACCTGACTTCAGATTCAAACTTTTCATTTATTAGGGAAGAAGTTAAGGTCTCCAGGGGGTGCTGAATCAGTCTATTCTGAGAAGTAGAAATGGAGAAGCTACTTTAGTTAAATGGTGTCTAACTCTGGCAACAGAGACAACTTCCTGCCCTGCCAACATACTCTCTCTTGGAACTACCACCATTCTACTTCTCAAGAAAGGCATATTGATTCCTTAATTGAGAAATAAGAAAATGATGAAGAAGAATTGCAGAAGCTTTCATGTACTGAATCCCCACTATATGCCAGCCATGTTTGATGCCTTCTATATATTATCTCCCCTAATCTTCAGAACATTACTATAAGCATTAATAACTCCATATTACAGAAAAGAAAACTAAGGCTCATAGGAGCTAAAATTGTGGCCACGGTCACATAGCTAGTAAGTAGAAGAATCAAGACTCAACCCCTGGTCAACCGGCTTCAAAGTTGGCATGCCCTCCCCCATAGCAGAGCAATGAAAAACCAAGTAACCCAAGTAAAAGGCACTGTCTTAAAGATACAAATGTAGTGATCTGAAGGGGCACGCGTACCCAAATGTTTATAGCAGCAATGTCCACAATAGCCAAACTATGGAAAGAACCTAGATGTCCACCAACAGATGAATGGATAAAGAAGATGTGGTATATATATATATATATATA
>JAPYYM010000943.1:0-14083 GCA_028534135.1 Potos flavus
GTCACATGGCCTTTGGCTATTTCAGTCTGTAATGTACCAGGAGGAGAAGATGGTTTGAGTTTTGGTGCCAACTTGGCCACTTTCATTACGTGACAGAGCGAGGGTACAAGTCTTTTGTGCCTGGCTGTCTTCCTCCTTAAATGGCTCTCCCGGTGATTTAGTCTGTCTGGTCTGCTCTAACAAATACCCCTGACTCAGCAGCTGATAAGCAATAGAGATCTACTTCTCACAGTTCTGGAGGCTGAAAGTCTAAGATCAAGGCATGGTCAAGTGAGGGCTCTCCTTCTGGTCTCACTCAGACTTCGGACAGCGGAAGGGGGAGGCAGAAAGGGAAGGAAGCTCTCTAGGGCCTCTCTTATAAGGACCCCAAGCTGTTCAGGAGGGCTCCACCCTCATGACCCAAGTACCACCCAAGGTCCCATGTCCAAATACCACCCCCCCCGGGTGGTTAGGTTTCAACGTATGAATTCTGCAGGGATAATACTCAGGCTGTAGCACTCATAAATATGAGGAATAAAATAAGAGTCACAGAGGCATGCTGTTTGTTTGTAGGAAAGGTTCGTGTGCGTCATGTAGACTAGCTAACTCCTTTATTTTTGTAGTATGTTTAAGAAAATCCATGAGACTCCAACTTTCCCAGAAAAGATGTGTTTTAACGCGGTGCCATGATCGTCATCACACAAAACAGAAATTGTAATATTTTTATGGACTCACCTGAAGAGATTTCAGAATATTCAATCAACTGCATCATACTTTATAATCATGAAAATTAACTTTAATAGAAAGTAGCTTCCCTATTCTCTTCTGAATTTAGGGGATTTTGGTCCTGTTGAACAATAGTCTGCTTTCCACATTAAGAAGAGTTCCTGTTTTGCACTGGAGTGGTTTTCAGGTCCGTGGGCCACGGGTTTGTGGAGTGGCCAGACTCTTTGTGCGCGAACTTTCTCCCTGCCTTACCGGTAATTGTGAGAGTCAAGGTTAAGAGCTCTGGGTCCCTTTTGATCACTCTGCAAGATGGCTGGCTTTTGCTACTCATATCGGTGTCTTTGGGGTTGCTTCTCTCATGTGAATTACAGGGGTTCCTTTGTCATTTGCAGGCTGTCTGTTCCCAGCAAGGACCCCGGGCCCATTTGAGCATACAGAAAGGGCATTACTATGGCTGTTTCAATAGGAACACCCATTTCTTGTTAGGCGGAACAGAAGCCGAGGGCTCCATTCAAGGGGAATCCTGGATCCCAGTTGCCTTTAAGATTCTCAGGGCTGGGGAGACCTCCTGGCTCAGCTCTATGCTCTCAGCTAATTCCACTACTTGAGGACCCCTCAGTAGATCTCATTCTACCTCTCTGGAGCCATTGTGTAGACACTTGTAGACAACTGTCCTACTTTCCCTGTGGCTTTTCTTTTCTTAGCTTAGAATGCGGGTTTCTAAAAGTGATTTCCTGTATGACATGGTCTTGGTTACTGACACCTTCCCAGACACATTTCCACGTCACTTTGGTTTGTCAGTGTCCTTCTTAAAGTGGCGCATCCAGAAATAATAGCGATATTCTATGTGTTGTCTGAATAGGGAGAAGCATTTTGGGAGTATGACCTTGCCAATCTTAAATAAAATAATCGGTTTATTTGACACCGTTGGGGGCGAGGGAGAGCTGGGATTATAGTCACGCTTTCAGCAAGAAATTGGTAGATCTGGCTGTATGTAATAGAAAATTCTAGTGCCCTGAGGTCTGGGAAATGTCATAGTGTCATAACAATGATCATAGAGACCACTTATTAGGTACGTGCTTTTTATGTGAATTAGCTCATCTAATTCTCATAATCCTGAGAGGGTATGTGTAATAGAGGATAATCATGCTGTTAAATCCCATTTTGCAGATAAAGAAACTGAGGTCAGCAGGATTCGGTCGCCTGCCAGATGGCAAGCGCAAGATTAAAAGATACTTTTCTTTTATATTTTCTGCTACACTCCATTCCCTTTTGATGTTTGGGATGATTGAGTAAAAAGAGGCATTTAGTGGAGAGACTTTGCTGCTTTCATGGAGTGGAAGGGTCCTTTTTTACAACAGAGAGAAGAGTTTGAGCCTCGCCGGGAAGAACTATGGTGGAGAAGGCATATGGGACTTCTGAAACAGATGCCCTCTAAGACTCCGTGATCAATACCATCCTTTCAGGGCCTAAGCAGTTCAGACTTTTCCAGATGGAAGCAAAGCCTGTGGGCTTAGATCTCCCTGACATTATAGCAGCCGGGGGATCCAATAGGTTCTATAAAAATAAATACATAAATAAGTAAGTAAACACATCTAACACAATGAAAGTAGTTCATGCAGCTGTAACAGAGGACGGAATTATTTTTGTCCCTTCTGGCCTCCGTGGGTCATGGACACAGATGAGTTCTCCATCTGGCAGTGTGCCAAGGAATCCCCCGCAGGGCATATTTAAAGACAGATTCCTTGGGCTCTGATGCTCATCCAACAGCTCTGGGGTGGGACCCGGGCTTTCCATTCATGAAGCTCTCCAAGGGTTTCTGATGGGCACGTGGGCTTGGAACGAAACTCTGGGGTTCCAACCTTGGACATCGGGATGACTGAAGTCTGTGAAACAACCAGCCCCTCGGAGAAAACTGCCTGAATTGAGTTTTAGTTGCTGAACTGAACAGTTGGCTTGGCATTTGTACAATTTCACGCACACTTCGCACATGCATCGGACCACGGGTCTTAAGGACGGCAGCCGGGCACGCAGACCCGGGCTCTTGTGCCAATCGATCGAAAGCGACTCATGAAATTATCCTCAAGCTAAGTGGCAAATTCCATAATTATCAGTATTCTTTTTGTGTACGGTATGAGTTTGCATAATTTCCCTGTGGTAGGATGCCGAGAAATGAAAACAATAAACTAAGAGATCTACCAATTCATTGGAGCACAAAATTTAAATCCGTGTTTGCTAACAATATTTCAATTTCTGGGCAAATCTAACATGGAGAGACTGAATAATTATATTTCCTTCTTTACTTTGGGAGGAGTTTGTTTATCTATCGCTTTGGTTAAGAATGCTAGAAACCCGGAACTCTCTACGGTGATATTTACCTTTGTCAGATAAATGTATTGCCTAAGATTGTATTGATTTTGTCTCACAAGCATACTCATCAAGTGATTGCTCTAGGTCTTAGAGTGAGAGAAATTTAGCATTCAGTTTAGGCTTTGGGAATTGTTAAGTCCTTGCATGAAGAAAATACACCAAAAAAAAAAAAAAAAATCGTATTAATAATCAGTTGGCTATGTGCTTTACAGTTTACAAAACATTTTAAAAATCCTTGACCTGGTTTGATTCCCTCCCAAACCCTCAAAGTAAGAGACCAAATTTGCGGAGCGCCTGAGTGGCTCAGTGGGTTAAGCCTCTGCCTTTGGCTCAAGTCATGATCTCAGGGTCCTGGGAATCAAGCCCCACATTGGGCTCTCTGCTCGGCAGGGAGTCTGCTTCTCCCTCTCCCTCTGCCTGCCTCTCTGCCTACTTGTGATCTCTTTCTCTCTGTCAAATAAATAAATAAAATCTTAAAAAAAAAAAGAGAGAGAGACCAAATTTGCCACAAAACTTCTTTAGATTCTATAGCCACCATTCCATCTGTGTGTACTTTTCCACCAATTTGTATTCAGATTTGTTGTGGATGTGCAACTCCCGAGAATCGTGCCCCGTAATAGAAAGACCTTTATTAGCCCAAACTGAACCAGGAGAGGCTATGTTTAGCACCCTATTTGCAGAGGGAGGTCAATTAAAATTAAATGAGTGGATATCAAAATGCCTAACATTTCACCTTTCAACTTCTTGATTCATTCATTCATTCATTCCTCAAATATGTATTTTTTTTTTAAAGATTTTACTTATTTATGTCAGAAAGAGAGAGAGAGCACAAGCAGGGGGAGCGGCAGGCAGAGGGAGAAGCAGACTCCCCGTGGAGCAGGGAATCCGATGCGGGACTTGATCCCAGGACCCTGGGATCATGACCTGAGCTGAAGGCAGACGCTTAACTGAATGAGCCACCCAGGCATTCCTCCTCAAATAAATATCAAGCCTCTATTATGTAAGTGGGTGTTTCTTCCCATCTGTAGCTAAAATCTTGAGGCCACATCGGTGTAGTCATTAAGAACCCAGACTTCGGTACTCACGGATCTGGCTGGGAACCCCTCCTCTGCCATTTCTCATGTGACCTTGTACATGCTGCTTTTTTTCTTCCAGTTTGGCTTCCTTTCCTGTAAAATATGGATACCATATGACCCAACACCATTTGTGGGAGAGAAACAAGAATTTAAAAATAGCATGTAGGAGTATTTAGGACAGCACCTGGCATGTAAAAGGGGCCTAATACATCGTACACTAAAATATTACTCTACAGTGGAAGCTGCTGTTTAGAAAGTTGACCTCGGCCAGGAAGGGCAACTTTGGCTCTGGTTGATGGACCACATATTTAAAGGAAGCGTGTTACTCAGATTTTAGAAGCACTGTCTACAAGACATTCCAGAAGCTAATTCCTTGTAACCAGCCATTGTGTCCATTTGCATTATTTTGGTGGTAAGTCACAGAAAACAACTCAAGTTGGCTCACAGGTTAAAGAGGTTTTACTGGTTCTTGCACATTTCCAAGTAGTAGGGCTAGCTTTAGGCAAAGTGTGATCCAGCAGCTCCGATAACTGGGATTTGATTTCTCTTGGTCCTGTGGAATAATGGCTTCCTCTTAAAGCTCCGTGTGGTGGCCCCACCTCAGCTCACAAGTCTCTTATCAAGTAAAATGAAATGACTGTGGCAGCCGTGAGCCCCACATCTCCATGGGGTCAGGACTAGGGTGAAGGCATTGAGGCTCTCACCTTGGATGCAAAACTTAAATGGGCACCCAAAACACTCATTAGTCAAGATACAGAATGTTTTCATGCTATATGTAAACACATAAGAATTAATGCAGAAATCTAGGATGAACAAAATATCAAAGATTTTTAAAGTTTTATTTTATTTTATTTTAAGTGATCTCTACCCCCAACATCGGGTTTCCAGTAGGTCCAGCTAACATCTCTCTTTTTTTTCCTGGGCCCTCACTGAGTTCTGCTTCATCCTAGACCCAAGTGGTGTGGCCAGAGTCATGGAATACATCCATTGGCTTCAGCTACTAAGAGCCCAGTTGTGGAGTTGGGGGGTAGGGTCACTCCTGTTGTCGCCAGTCAGCTATGAATGGGAGACCTGGCTGCAGAAAGAAGGGAAAATCAGGGTATTGTCGCTCTAGGAAGGAACCATGAATCTCAGGTGTCGATAACGTACATGTCATTCTAGTCGTTAATTTAATTAACTGATTCTATCTTTTCTCCGGTCCCCGGAATAATCTGTTATTTAGCTCAACTACTATAAATTGATACTTACCATGACTGTCAGAAAAGTCCATGTTCTGATTTTTTTGGTTCCCTACCCCCAGTGTGTATGTTTGGTTTTAACAAGGTCAAGAAGGAAGAGGTGACCAGTAGGCAGGAGGGCGCTAGAAGTCTGCACGCTTGTAGAGTGTGTGTAGGGGATCACCGATATGGCAGCCCACAACCTCATCTTTGGGTCTGTGTGTCGTCCTAATAACAATAGGGGTGTGTGTGCGCATGTATGTGCGTGCTTGGGCACAAACACAAACACAGGTCTACACATAGCAGGAAGGCTTGTGGGCGGTCGGTGCTGTGTTACGGGCAGAAAGCGAGTTTTTCCTCAACTGAGCAGTCCAAACTGTCTAGCTTGGGGAGCACTCTCCCCTGGGGCACAGCGGTGACTGTCACGAGCACATTCTCAATGAGGTGCTCGCTGAGTGAGTGTCTCTGATGAGACAGGTGCTCTTTACACCTGCACCCTTGGGGTGTGTGTGTGTGTGTATCTTATACACAAGGTGTTTTTAGATGCAATAGCTTAGGTCCTTACGCAAGGCTGGTGTTTTTGCTTCCTCTTTTAACAAGAACAACAAAAAGATTCAGGCTTAGATGTGTTGCAGAAAGATGTAACACCAAAGACCAATAAGTAGCGAGTGGCTGAGATTGGATTCAGATCCAGATCATTCTGGCCCTGAGTCTCATAGATGTTAGACCCAGAGTCAGCTGGGTCTAATACACACTCTGGGTACACAAAATCCGGGTGTGTAACTCGCTTTCCTACCTCGGGAAGGTCGCTTCTCCTGTCCTGGCCTGTGTTCCAGTATACACCATGAGGGTCATTTTTAAGTTCCGTTTTGCCTACAGTTCAACCCTTGCCAACCTGGGAGCTCTTGGACACCCAAGGACTCCTGGGGGTGACAGCGGGCATGGTTTATAAGCCACCGCACTGGACAAAATCCTTTCCGGTTCTACCATTTCCCGGTCACAGTCCTGAGTGTTCTTGGAAGGAACCAGAGAAACGGGGAAATGAAGAAACAGGAGGCGCAAAGTAAATGAAGCGAGAAGAGAGAGCACTCGGGAGTCCAGGCTGGCAGGGCAAGTGAGATGGGAAACCCAAGCCATTTGGAAGGAGGTGGAGGGTCCACTATGAACTTTATGGCAAGAAATACATCATAGTGGCAATTTCCTGCCTTGCTCTCTGAAAGCCTTTTTCTTTTCTTTTCTTTTCTTTTTTTTTTTTTTAGGGTGCAGAGGGGCAAAGGAAGAGGGAAAGAGAATCCCTAGCAGGCTCCACACCCAGCTCAGAGCCCAATGCAGGGCTCGATCCCACGACCCTGAGATCATGATCTGAGCTGAAATCAAGAGTCAGTTGCTTAACCCACTGAACCATCTAGGCGCCCCTCTTTTTTTTTTTTTTTTCCTTTTAGGCATATATCTTTCATATCCTTCTAGAACACTGCCACTGTCCTCTCTGTTGAGTTCGGAATCTATTTCAGGGAACCTCGGGAAGGGATGGTATGATAAATGTTAAAGTTGATTTGACTGGGAGGGGGATCATGAGGATATTAAACCAATTTAAAAATGGGTTGGTTTCAAGAGCTGCAAGGAGTTGGTAAATAAAAAAAAGGAAATCCTTTCTTTTTAGTTTTAAGATGAAATCCATAAAGGCTTTTCTTCATAAACTGCAATTATTTTTAAATAGCGTTGATGAATAATTTAAAGACCCACTGGGTGAGGCAATTAGTTATAAGTGTGGATTAATTGCTTTCTTTATCATCTTCCATATTCCTTTTTTTTTTTTACTTAATAGGGACAGATATTTTATCTTCTTTAAAAATATTTGGTGTTTTCTAAAATACTCTGATAGGTGAAAAAGGAAGTTTTCTGTAGCCTTTATAAAATGTGAAGCATGTGCTTCTGAGTCTATGCCCACCCCTGCTTGGGGGTCACTAACAAAATCCTAGAGTTTTCTCTTCCCTTCCGGTAACCCAGTAGGCGTTACCGATGACAATGGCCGTCAGCCTTCTGGGAGTGTGACCCTCAGTGAGAAATTGTGACCCAGCACAAACACCTACACAGACACATTCACACAAAAGTTATATAGAACAGAAGTTCTTGAGTACAGACTTGAACTCTTTTGTATGCTCACGAATGTTTTCCACTCTACGCAACTTAAAATGTGGTCCAGCATGGTAACTTCTGGAGGAAGGAGGGAGGTCCCTGGGGAGACTGGCTGAGTTCTATTTCTTGACCTGGACGCTAGTTAGAGGGACGTTCACCTTGTAATAATAAGTCACTAGTCACTAGTCATTTTGCATAACTATATGCACGGTCATTGCATATAGTTACCTGTCCTTATGTCTGATTTTGCTATATAAAGGTTAATAATGTATGTTTCAGCAGTTTGAAAGACACTGTGCTAGGAGCACAGAAACCTGAATGAATAGTATCACAGCTCCCTGCTAATCGGCGTTTTGTTAGACTTTTTTTGTAAGATTTATTGATTTGAGAGAGTGAAAGTGAAAGAGATCACAGAGGGAGAAGGAGAAGCAGACTCTCTGCTGAGCAGGGAGCCCGATGCAGGGCTCGATCCCAGGACCCTGAGATCATGACCTGAGCCAAAGGCAGGCGCTTAACCCACTGAGCCACCCAGGTGCCCCATGAGTCTTCCTTTCTGACCCAAGTTTGTCCCCAACTAGTGGCTTTCCTGAGTCATTGGTCAGGCACTTAGGTTGGGATCTATAGTTTCTTTGGAAGGAGGCATTCATACACAGAAGAAACAGAGAAAGAGAGAGAAAGAGAGAGACTGAGACACAAAGAGGGAGCATTTTACTGCTACAGACTTCAAACGTTGTCTTTTCTCTCCTTCAGAAAGAAGCACACTCTCTTTAATCTTTCTATGCCCATCAGTTTCCTCTAATGGGTGCCTGTGAGTTAACACTGAGTATTTATTTCCCTCATTTTATTGACCTGTCTTGAAATGATCTTAAAGAACCAATCGACCTTAGAATACAATGTCTGTAGCATGATGGGAGCTGAAATCTTGGGTTCTGGCCTTGGTCCTGACCTGCAGTAGCTTTGTGGTCTTGGGTAAAGGGAAGTGGACGGCTTTTCATCAGTCAGGAGCAATCAATTTTACTATTTTTGTTCTCCAAGGACACAATGACATGGGCTCTTATCTCCCAAGTAGCACAGTTTTTATTTAGTGTTAAGAAAAATTATTCGGAACCTGGAAATAAGGCCAATAGGCAAGTGGCATGTCCTTTGAATGTCGTGCATGGCTCCAGACCCACTGAAGACGGGCAAGGTATTTTGTTCAACCCTCTGTTTACGATTGGTTAAAGGTCCAGACATATTAACGTGGAGCTTTTTGTTCAGCAGAGATACAAGTAATTTCTATCTGATTGAACTGATGACCCCAAATGTTCCAGTTTATTACCTTGTTGAACTTTAAATGGTTTTGTGTCTAGCCCAGAAATCATACCCTAACATTTCTTCAGTTAAATATCCAGCCCTTGCAATGTTCTTCAAGTGAGTCTTAATGTATTACTGGCTTCTTCATTAATTAATGAATTGAGTCAAACCTTTGACATATGTTCATTTTATATTTACGCAAGAGTCAAAGTTTTATCTTTTTGAAAATTATGCTTTTTGTAAGTTGCTGTACAGAGATGTTTGAGAGGACTAACCTGACAAAGTCGATTATGCTGGGTTGCCTGAGATGTGCATCTCAAGGGCCATGTGAGCCCAGGCTCATCTTGTCTTGCTTCTAGAATGAATCCCAAGTGACAAGAGAACCCTAACTTGGCTGGCTTTCTGTTTCTCTAGATTTCTTCTTTTTTCCCTACCTACAGATGCTGTCTGCTTGTTTAGATTCTCATTTGCTACTCCCATGGGTGGACACCGTAACTGGGAATTGGGTTGTGTGGTCCATTTGGCGATCTCTTGCAAAAAGACAATGGGTATCTAGTCTCTAGAAGTGAGATAGACATTCTCATTTGATAGCCTTTAAAAAAAAAAACTTTATGGTTATTTATAAGCACAAATAAATGAAGAATTTCAAGCTTGTTAGATAGAAGTGTTGAGATCTGAGCTGGTGCATTTAAAAAAAAATATTTTTTTGATAGAGAGAGAGAGAACATGAGTGGAGGTGGACAGAGGGAGAGAGAGAGAGAGAGACTCAAGCAGACTCCCTGCTGTGTGGATCCTGACGTGGGGCTGGACCTCACCATGACCCGAGCTGAAATTAAGAGTCTGTCGCTTAATTGACTGAGCAAACTAGGCACCCCTGAACTAGTTGACTTTTGTATTTCTGGGACTATTTTTCACTGGGGGCTGGATGAAGCCATAGACTGAAAGCCATGTGCTCTCCTTGTGTCTGGAGGTCTACGTGTCTGTGGTTCAGAAAAGGCTTTGGTATCTCATTGTTCAAGTACGAAAGGTTTTCTTACTTCTAGATTAACTGTTGCATCTTAAAATCAAGGAGTTGTGATCCAACTCATTTTCAGAAATTGATAAATCTCATGTAAATTTCATATTTTCTTTTTTTAATTTCATATTTTCCAAATTTACAGAAAATAAAGAAATCTCACTTTCAAGTACTAGATTTTTAAAAAATGCTCCAAATGGAGAGGGCTTCTCCCTGTCACTTTCCTTCTGTGCTCTCTCTCCCTCTCTCTCTCTCAAATATATAAATAAGTGGCAATGTTAACTCATAAATGCTTGAATATAAGAATCTAACTTCACATAGTTAAGATAAATCTTTAGAAAAATTAGACTGGCTTAGTAATTTTGGTTTAAAAATACGAAATAAGTAAACGCCTTTTCCTCGGTTTTGTTAGTATGGAGATTTTGCTAAACATTCTCATGAACTTCCTAGCCTTTTAATATTGGTTTACTGATCAAATAATCCAACCCTACTCCTACATGGCATTTAAGATTCTGAAAAATGAAAATTTTGTTTCGCTAACTCGAAATATCGCTAACTCGATAATTCTGGCAAATGTTTTCATCATAGTATTTCCGCTCTGTAGTATATCAGCTTGGACATAACTTTATAACATCATCAGATAACTTGAAACCCTGAACTATATTACACTGAGTTCATTGATAACTGTCATTTACATACATAATCTGCAAGTAAGGATGAATAATGAAACATTAATTTCTAATCATAATTTTAAATTTATATACTTGACTTATTATTTTTATATGCTAAAGAATGGCATAGTTTTGGGTCATTTTAAGGAAACTTGCTCATTTTTGTCACATGAAGAAGGAGCAAAGAGACATGTAGGTATAGATAGTTCTGTTAATATTATTTGTGAACTTTGATAGTTTACTATAATGTTTATGTACAACAGTGACTTTTCGATGACCTTCCTTCCAGTTTTCTCTGTGAAATTATTTTGGTGAAAATGAGGTATTTTGGTTAAGAGTTATGACACTGAAAAAATAAAATTAAATAAAAAAAAAAGGAGTTATGATTAGTATTGATGGTAGCAGCTCTAACCCTTCCTCTTCAACATCATCTGAAGGTGCTAGTCAGTGTAAGACAAAAGCAACAAGAAGAAGTAATAGGCATATCGATTAGAAATAAATGTCTTCACTCTCCAATGGTATGGTCGCCTACATAGAAGATCCAAAGAGGCTCCTAAAACTAATAAATGAGTTTAGCAAGGATGGAGATTACAAGGTCAATATATAACAGTCAGTTATATTTTCATATGTATTAGCAATGAACATTTGAAATTGAAATTGAAAGAGCACTACCATTTACATGGGCTCCCAAAACTAAGAAATACATAGGTATAAATCTAACAAGTTAAGTTAAACATCTATTTGCTGAAAATGGCACTACCATGATCAATAGAATAAAAGAAGAAATAAATAGATGCTAATGGATGAGAAGACTCAATATTGTCAAGATATCAATTCTTTCCAAATTGAACAAATTGAATCAAACCCAGAAGGATTATTGTAGAAGTTGTCAAGCTGATTCTAAAATTAACAGAGAAAGGCAAAGAATATAGAAAAGCCAAAGTATATTTTAAAAATAACAAAGTTGGAGGACTCATACTACCTGATTTCAACATTTATTTTAAAGCCACACTAATCAGGGGTGCCTGGGTGGCTGAGTTAGTTAAGCGTCTGCCTTTGGCTCAAGTCATGATCTCAGGGTCCTGGGATCGAGTCCCGCATCGGGCTCCCTGCTCAGTGGAGAGTCTGCTTCTCCCTCTTACTTTCCCTCTGTGCTCAGTCTCTCACTCTCAAATAAATAATAAAATCTTTAAAAAATAAAAAAATAAAGCTATGTTAATCAAAACAGGGTGGTTTGGCTAAAGTATAGACACATAGATCAATGGAACAGAATAGAGAGTCCATTTGGAGACCTTTACTTTTATGGTTAAAAAGTAAAGACTGACACTTTTGAAGCTGACAAAAGTGCAAAGGCAATACTAAAGAAATTATAATCTTTTCAACAAATGTTATAATAACTGGACATCCATATGTAGAAGAATGACTCTCAATCTATACCTTGTCTAAAGTGCAAACTATAAAACTTCCAGAAGAAAACATAGGAGGAAATCTTTGTGATCTTGGGCAAGGCAATAATTTCTTAGATAGGACACCTATGAACTATGAATCCTACAAGAACAAAAATGGTAAGTCGTACTTGATCGGAATTAAACACGTTTGCTTTCAGAAGGCACTATAAAAAGAATGAAAATGCCAACCACGTATTAGCAGAAAATGTCTGCCAAACACATATCTGATAAAAGACTTGCATCTAGAGTATACAAGAACTCTCTAAACTCAACAAAATGGAAAGAAACAGCCCAAATAGAAAATGGTCAAAAGAATCGGATGGACATTTTGCTAATGAAGATATATGGACGGCAAATATGCATATGAAAAGGAGCTCATCATCATTAGTCTCTAGGTATATGCATATTAAATCCATCAAAGATACCGCTGTATAATTATTAGCACAGCCGAAACACCACCACCAGCAATGGAAACCAATCAAGGAACAATAAAAACCTGATAATATCACATGCTGGTGCAGGTGTGAAGCAACTGGAACCCTTCTCCGTTGTGATAAGAATGCAAAATAGTATAGTCACACCGGAAATATTTTGGCCATTAAACATTTACTTACCTTAAGACTCAGCAGCCTCACTCCTAGATACACCTGTGTAACGGCAAAACTTACGTTTACACAAAGACTTGCACGTGAATGTTTATCGAGTCTTTACTCATAATTGCTCAACAAGGGAAAAATCCAAGCCTATGAATGGATATACTGTTGTACATCTCTACAATGGAACACTGCTTAGCAGTGGAAAGGAACAAACTATGGAGACACACAACCACATGAATGAAGTTCAAGTGCATTGCACTAAATGAGGGAGGTGGAACTCAAAATGCTGCACGCATGCTTGTAAAGCTTCCATTTATAGAACATTCTAGAACAAGCAAAACCATAGGGACAGAAAAAATACCAGTGGCTGCCAGGGGCTGGGAGTGCGATGATGAAGGGTTAATTGTAAAAGGGTGTGAGGGGATTTGGGGGTATGTGTAAAGAACTATTGTAGGTCTTGACCTTGGTGGTGGTTACCCGACTAAATGCAGATCATGGATTGGAACTACAGGGCTGTCCACGAAGAAACGGTGAATTTGACTATGTAAATTATACCTCGAAAAATAGTATTGGTGCTCAAAACTATACAGGGAGTATTAGTGATGGAGAAGTTGAACTATGTATGCGACATGATGGGATTAGGCTTTGTTTTCTCAAGAAAAACAGACAGTTGTTGATTTGTCCTAAAATGTCAGTTTGTTCCAGAATACAAGAGCTTAGTGAGTATGTACAGCAAGATGTAGAGGATATGAAAGCAGTGGATTTTATTTGTCTGGGATTTATAACACCAGAGTCTGAAAAGAGGATACAAAATGTGTTAAAATTTTGGCAAAGTATGCTCAATTTTGATGGGCTTATTCACAAGATTATGTAAAAGGAAAAAAAAAAACTCACGAAGGCGTTTCTGCTACTACTATATTAACTCATAACTTCTATTTGGCATTCTCTCTGTGAAAATAATAAATTGGTTTTACAGCCCTTATCCATCTAGATAGTAAAGATGCTGGATCCCACTAGAATAATTTGCTGGCCTTTGTGTTGACTTTATCTCATCTTTGATTATTTAAAAACTAATAACAACAAAGAACAAAATGTCTTCCCCATAAATAAGCTTGGGTTGCTTACAATCACCTTGCCTTTAAAATATATACAAATATTATATCATCACCTTGATTAAATAGGTAGCCAAATAGTTTCCCTCAGGCACCCAGGAGCCTACCTTAATCAAGTCACTAAATCTTTTTTTTTTAATTTTACTTTATTTTTTCAGTCTTCCAAGATTCATTGTTCATGCACCACACCCAGTGCTCCATGCAATACGTGCCCTCCTCAGTACCCACCACCAGGCTCACCCAACCCCCCACTCCCCTCCCCTCCAAAACCCTGTTTGTTTCTCAGAGTCCATAGTCTCTCATGCTTTGTCTCCCCCTCTATTTCCCCCAATTCACCCTTCCTTTCCTTCTCCCAATGTCCTCCATGTTTTTCCTTATGCTCCACACGTAAGTGAAACCATATGATAATTGACTCTTTCTGCTTGACTTATTTCACTCAGCATA